>CM027855.1:22018617-22246117 GCA_016097595.1 Eucalyptus pumila | reverse complement strand
ATATATTTGAGCATGTACACTTATCAAAGCAGCAATTCAAAGATATTTCCTTGTATAAAAAGCAGTCGGCGAGCAACAAACCAAAATCAATCTATTTTAGCATATACTAGTACCAAAGTAGTAATTCAAGTTTCCTGTGCAAAAAACTAGCTTATTTTCAAACAACTCTCACTACAAGTGAATTTATTGAGAATATGATGCTGGCATCCACAATTGGCCAAAAGAAATGTAGGCATTGACGAGAGATATTCCTTGACTCTTCGTATTAAGCAATTAAATTAGGCTTTCGCAAATATTAAATAAGGAACCTTGACATTTATCAAGTGACTCAGAATTATATACCTCAGGTTTTCTAATGTAATGCTTCGAGTAGCGCCCACATAATACTGCGAGGGCACCTCGAGAAGCAATGGCTCTCCGTATAGAAGATTGAACACATTGTTCCAATCTAACAATTGCCCTCATGGCGTCCTCATGTAAGTACCTAGAAACTAGAGAGAAAAGAAAACACAATTAATTTATATCCAATATAGATTATCATCATTATACTGAATATTTGACGCTCTGCCTTACTACTGTCAACTCCATAGGCAACAGTGGAATGCTGGTTTTTGGAAAATTGAAGGAATTATTGCAATTGCTAATTCTAGGTTCATTAGTGAATATGAAAAAGGTCATCAAATGAAGAGGAATTTGACCAGCAGGCAGTAAACTCTGATGAAGAAGTACCTTCTCTACCAACATAGGTATCACAGTCGTTGGGACATAAATCCATGTCGAGTATCTGGAAGAATCAGGGTAAGTTCAGAAGAGATACAAGCTAGTACTAGTAAAGTTTCTTCATTTTTCACACAAAAAAAAAAGAAAAAAAGAATCAACCATAGAAATCTACCATGGCTTCGATATCAGAAAAACAAGGAACATCATCTCCACTTTCAGACTCTTCTGGATCCACGATAGAGGGACTTCCTTGCGGTTCCTGAAAATCATCTCTTGTAGGTCCTGCTTCGGCATCTAAAGGAAAAGTCATAGCATTGCATATATCAGAGGACTCTAGTTTGGTCATCGCTTCTCCATTAATATGGAGGGGTCCAGATGCTGTCATGCATGGACTCTGGTCTAAATGGGCACTGAGGGCCTGCCTGGAGACAGAATTAAGATAGTTACTGCCTGCAACTTCGCATTTTACCCCAGAACTAACAAGGGGATATTTTGGACCGAAATTTGACGATGCCTGCAGCCCCATTATCTGACAGGGCTCAGAAGATTGCGTGTGATTCTTTTCTTTCTTTAAGAAGCTTCGTCCTTGTTCTCTGTTTCCTCGGTTAGTAGATGATAAAGAGAGGCCACTGCGTGCTTTATGGCTATGATACGATGTAGATGGGACAAAATCATCATTGCATGGAATCTCTGGGTCTTCCGTATTCAATGTGCATACCATAAATTCCACACTAATGTCTCCAGGAAGATGAGGATCTGGTGCCACTGTTGATGACAGCTTATCAATGTCTACACTACCCTGCTGGTATCCATGATCGACGTCTAACTTATCAACTCGGATATCTGACATTGGTGGGAAGTTCACATCTTGACTGCTAGCCAGGTTTGAAGTCAGTGTTTGAGTTTGACGAGGAAGAGATGTATCATCCTTATCACTGCTGTCCACACAATCCCACCCTGGTGATATAGCACTCTCGTTACAAACCTTATCTGTTGGACCTTTTTCATCAACGTCCATCATCAGGACCTCATTCCATATAATGGAAAAATCTGCATTATCATCCGACATAATTTTCTCAAAGCTGTTCTCATGATCTTGCAAACACATTTTCTCCCCATCAAGATCATCACAGAATTCCATTCCTATTGCAGGTGCTGCCACATCTTTGTTCGTCTTCCACATAGGCAACCTAGAATGAGGAGATGAGAGTTCTATCGAGTGATTGGACGTGCCAGCATCTGGAAGCGTGAGACCTGGCTCCATGCCCTCAATAACAGCACAATCCTTTGGATGAGTATTTTCCACATGCATACTTAGAATATCTTCATGACGACCATCAGAACTTTCAGCATCCTTTCTCACTAGTTGCTCGACTGGGAATACAGGGACCTTTTCGTCAAACTTGTTACAGTAATCATTTCTCAAGTAACCTCCTTGTTCACTATTTTCTTTAGCAGCAACAGGATCCATGACCAATCCAGGATTCAAAACATTTGCATTAGGGTCCTGGTCACCAAAGTGGCCTTGAATGTGATTTTCATGCACAAAGCTTTCATTGCAAATGTATCCATTCACATCATGTTCGTCGGGGAAAATAGAATTTACAGACTGGCTGGAAATCCTCTTCCGCATAGCATAATACATTTTTCGAATGCTCTCGGCTTTTCTTTTCCCTAAAGTTTCTGAATTTTCTTTACAACTCCCCGATTTTTTAGCTGAAGTTTCGCACTCAATCATTCGAGCAGAAGCTTCCACAGAAATGGAAGGATCATAAAGAAGCGAATGCCACCGCTCTCTGATTTCTCCAACTGTAAACCTTCGGGAAAACAGTACAGCTCCTTTAGCTAGTGCTTCCAGAGAAGCACCCGACTGCACATACATGGAAATAGTTAAAAGGCCGCGGATAAGCATATCCATTTTAAAGAAAGTATGTGCGAACTCACATGCTCGACAAATTAATGCGCGATCACCACCTATGAAGTTCCCAACCCGATACCATCTACATAAAACTTTCTCACCAAGCAACAATCAACGCGTATACAATCCGAACTGCCCCACTATTCCTAATCCTCAGCCACACCACATTTTAGAGAGAAAAAGGGAAAACTAATAGCAAACTCCGACGCAAGTCTCCGAGCCTTGCCATCCCACAAAACTAATGTCTAACTCGCTTGAATTGCAAATAAGCTCAACCTGACCCTTGCCCATGCTTGTCTAACCGATGAAACAATCAAAAGCTCGGGCTTTCATCCATAAATTCACCGCTAAAAGGAAGGAGGAGACACCATTCGCTATCGCGTGTCGAGACTTGAAAAGGGCAAAAAAGAAAACGACCAATTGAGAGGGGGAGCGCGACAATTTTACCTCGACAGCTTTCTTTAACAGCAGATCGTCCACGGGTTTCCAACTGGAGGCCGAAGCTACCGCCTCCATCTCGCTCCCGATTCGAACCCCGTGTGAAATTGAACCCATTTCTAACGCATCGCCCGGAGTTCGGGGGCGAACGGGCGACCTAACGCGCCGCGACGGCAGAGACCGGCGGCGGAGACGGAGTCGGGCGAGCTGCAAAGAGTCGGGAGAGAGAGGGGCGGAGACGGGGGCGGCTGCTCTGGACTGCCCCGGGCGCGAGCCGGAAGTCGGAGACCGAGAGAGGAACGGCGGCGGCGGCGGCGGCGGCGGCGGCGGCGAGAGTCCGACTGTGCTGTGCGGAGGCGGAGGCGGGGGTTTAGAAGAGAGAGATGAAAGGCTTCGCTTTCCCCCTTTTGAATTTTAGAATTTAGGAGGAGTCGTATTCTATTTTCTCGTGTATATCTTGATTTTAGTAAAATTCTAATTTACTCGTAAAATTATTATCGAATTTCCAAAACTTATAAAAAAAATTATGTACACCTACGTGTTGAAACAATTAGATTAAGAAAAAAGAAAAAAATAAATAAAATTCAATCCAAACATGCACTATCAAATACTCTTGCTTATATTTTTGTTTAGACTTCTCAAAAGTAGGAAGAAATTTTGTTACTCTCCTACCAAAAACGAAAGATATTATTTGGATTTTTCAAAAAAATCATGCATATGTTAATCTAAATGTTGACATCTATATGTATTGAAATTATGAAGGAACTTAAAAATTAAAAGAAGTCAAAATATTCAGCTAGATTTGATTATGACATGATGACCTTCGAGCTTTGCTCAAGCCACAAGAACCAACTGATTTTTCACACGGGCTTGGCCATGAGCATCAAGTAAGAAAATTCAATCCGACACAAAGATTTTGTGTAGGAGAATTTTATGGTGGGCAAGCTTGGACAAAAATTTAGGTCCAACCTTAAGGCTCATCCTTAACTCACCGAATTATCGCTCTTATTCGCCTTCATGATTTGAAGAGGGTAAAAAGTGAAAATCACTTTATATAAGTGTGGATCCATTAATTAGTTTACAACTTAAGTAATGCTAGCTTAGATAATGCCAGGCATATTAATGGATTTATTAAATGACATGGCCGATTTCCGTTCATTGCTTTGCTGGACCTATAAACTATAATATGATTATTAGCATCTCAAAGATTATTAACAAATAAATGGGCCTTCTCATTGGCCAAAAATAAAAATAGACCTTCTCTGCTCTTTAGTTAATTACATTAGCAAATGCGCGTTGAGCGGACAGGGTTTTTCTCCTTGACTCGGTTATCTACTAATTAAACCGGTTAACCCCTTGAACCAGAAGGTAAGCCGGTCCATTGACCGGCCCACGAGGCCACCCAATAGGACCGCTCCACGTGTCTCATCGTTCACCCCTTTCTTCGCGAGATGAGAGAGAGAGAGAGAGAGAGAGAGAGAGAGAAGAAACCTGCCAATTTCTGCAGAGCCGTCCATTGCATGGAAACATCTCTCCGGTTCCACGCCGAGCCTCGCCTTCCGACCGGACCCATCCACGCGCCGCCGCGACCAGCCAACCGTCGGCCGCTACCCCACGGACATGCCGACTTCGCCGCGATGAGAGCCGATCTGAACATGCGACGAGCAATCGCTCATCTGCGCTTCGCCATCTGCAACTGCAGATTCCGAGTTGGAAGAACGATTCTCGCCCGCCACGCCCCGAGCAATCTGATGGCGACCAGCAGCGATCGGCCGCTCGGCCTCACGATGGAAGCGAGCGCGAACGGAGGAGTGCGGATGGGGGAGGAGGAGGAGGCGGAGGACGGGAAGAAGTCGGCTCCGGCGCCGGGGGCCGCCGCCGCCGCCGCCGCCGGAGAAGCCGTCGCCGGGAGATTGCTGCGGCAGCGGGTGCGTGAGGTGCGTGTGGGACGTGTATTACGAGGAGCTCGAGGCTTACAACAATAATCTGCGCAGAGATGAAGCATCTGCGTCCAATTCCAACCCGTCTTGACATTGATTTTGGGGGATCGGTTGGATTCGATTCTCGGTTCGATTCATTGATTGCTGCTGTTCGGGCGGTTGCGGTCACCGGAGATTCTTACCAAGTTCTTCGGATTTTAGGACGCAATGTAGAGTCGAAATCGTCGAAATCCAAACCATTGTTCTGCTTCAAATCCGTGCCCCTTTTTGTTGCTTATTAGCTTACTTATTTTGTGAAAAGAAAAAAAATTGATTTGTGATGTATTTTTCTAAAAATGATGATTTGTATTGTTTGAAATAATTTATTAATGAAAATTAAAAGTATTTTTGTTATCAATAACAAATCCCCTCCGTCTTGCATATGATGGAGGACTAACAAGAAATGGCTTGGCGGGGAATAATTATGCACAATAAATATAAAAGCGTGTGAATAATTGATTGCAGTAAAAAATTGTTGATGCTCGATTTGTTTTTTGGATTTTTCTTGATAATTAATGCATAAATTTGCTCATCGAGTGTGGAAGATAGCCAAGTTTCCTAAAAAGATTCGCTCTTCAAGATAGAGAGAACACAATTTGGCTAGGGGGATATCGGCATCGTGTTACTAACACAATTCTAGATTCTCATCTTTCCCGCGTCCAATGCCTCAATTTGCAGGGTATTTGATCTTCCCCTCACTTTTCTATTCTCAGGGTTACTTGTTAGGTCGGCAAATATCATCCATTTGACTTGTGCTCTTATATGGTGCCTGGATTATCTCAATCATTAATACCCATAAGGTTTAGTTTTGCATTTTATCACTCAGTCAATCAAATAGTAGGAATTTCCCTCTAACACATAAGGAAATAATGTTGCACAAGATAGAGGATCTTTGTGCATCGTTTGATTCTTTTTTTTTGTTTTTTGAAATAAAAAAAATATATAAATATGTTTGGTAACTTTTTTGTTTGCAATGGCTTGACAAGGGCAAGCCCATTGGGTGCTTGGATGAGGCCAATGATGATTGGACAAAGGAAAAAGGGGAAGAAAAAAAGAAAAATAATAAATTAAAAGAAATTATAAATCGCAAAGAATTTAAGAGTTCTACCAAATGCATTTCTATTATGGGACTACAATTTTTAGGCATTTACCAAATATTTGAAACGGAATTAAAAAAAAATCATATTTTTGCAAAAATCGTTTCTGAGAACAAAATAATTAATTCAAAGCATTTGTGGCTGGACTCGACCCGGCCCGACACGAGTGGCCCGCCCATCAGAAGAGCAAGCCCAAGCGGTGCGCCATGGGCGGGCTAGTCGGGCCCGATTGGTCTTTTCTCCACAAGACGTGGCTGCGCACTTCGCAGTTAGCAGTTCCCACTTCCCACGGAGCTCACGCAAGAAGCAGAGCAAAACCTCCTCCCGCTTCCCGCTTCAGCGAAGAAGAAGACGAAGAGAAGGAGGAGATGGGCGGCTACCGGCGGGCAGCTCGCCGCCTCCTTCTCCCGGGGCTCGTGGCGGCGGCGGTCCTTCTGTCCCTCGCAGCGGCGCCGAAGGAGGCCGCCGCTTCGACTTCGTCCTCGGCCTTCGTGCAGAACGTCATCTTCTCCAACAAGATCGCCATCTTCTCCAAATCCTACTGCCCGTAAGTGTCTTTCTCTCTCTCTCTCCGCGCGATTAGCTCGATTGGTGAACGAACTCTCTCGGATTTATCTGCAAATTTTTTTTTTTTTTTTGGTCTGCTTCGGTAGCCTAAGGACGCCGCGATTGTTTCGTGCTATGGAGGTAGGGTTGCTTCCGATCCGAGCTTGTCGATCCGGGAATCGGATTGCTTCCCCTGAGATTTGGACCTATGTTTGAAAGATGCTCTTAGCATTTCCCCTCCACCGTCCGCGGACTCGTTGAACGTGCGCTGAAATTTGCCGTTTGAAGTCCGTCCCGAGTCTCGAAGATCGTTCGGGAATAGGTTTAGGATTTGCGAATAACTATAGAGCTTTGAGCGTTTTGGGAGGACTTCTTGTGCTGTGATAATGGTTTTTCCAGCGAAGTTTTGAGTTGTGACGATAGCTCCGTCGCTGATGTTTTGCCTCAAATCTTCGGGGAACTCGAATCCGAATCTTTTGTCCGAGTGTGTTTTGAAGTGCTCCTTAGGGTAGTGCTTTTGGCATTTTGGACTGGGAGCTATTTAGAAAGCCCGTGAATTTTCGGCGGCTGCTGTTTTAATTGAAGTGCTTTCTTAGGCAGCTGTTAATCCTTCTTTTGTAGATTGGTTGAGAAATCTTCTTGAATTGTTAAGTTGGTAGAAGTAACAGAGCAGAGCCATTGAAATGATATAGTTGGATTCCTGAAAAACATATCTTTCAGGTTATTTTTATATTTTGGAGTACCTAAGTTTTGGACTATCAAGATTCATATTTATAGCACCAGGAATGTCAAACTTACGGCATCTTATGATGTGTCTACGCCTCTATAGTTGGAGGCCTCATCAGTCTGGCAGTTGCTGGCGTTCGTGGGCTGAAATTCTTCACGTTTCTGTTGTTTCAACTTCCGACTATGATTGATGGGTTGAAGATTTACAGCAAGAGGATCAGTTATCACTATGCTGAACTTGTTGACCTTCTAGCCGTGTGTAATCATGAGCATGCCATTCAGTATTGCATGTTGTGTCTTTTACTAAATGGGTGTAGCCAAACGAGTTTGCTGCCTGGGAAAATTCTCTGCATTGCACATTGATCTGTTTTTGACACGAACATGAACAATGTGTATTCCACAAGTATATTTAATTAATAATCTACTGAAAGGTGCTTTCTTTTTCTTTTCTTTTTTTCTGTTTAAATATTTTCCATCTCTCTCTCTCTCTATATATATATACTGGTCTGGGTTTGCAAAGTAAACTTCATCCCACTTCACACCCCTACGTAATCATTGGGCCCTGTGTCCTCTCTTGATAATGACACAAAAGACTCTTACCTTTTCTGGTTGCTAGGTACTGCTTACGTGCCAAGCGCATTTTCAGTGAGCTGCGTGAACAACCGTATGTTGTCGAACTTGATCTTAGAGGTATTTGCTTGTTTTCTTTTATTTAAAGATATTTCAGATGATGCGTGGAAACTGTTACAAAAGTTTCTATTCAATGATGCTCTTCTTTGGAGCTCACTAGTAAAACTAGTACTCACTTTTTTCATCTTTTCCTCTCTGGTATGGAAGGTAATTACTCTGCTTGTAATGTCATGCAGATGATGGTGCTCGAATTCAAAATGTTCTTTTAGATCTCACTGGTCGACGCACTGTCCCGCAAGTATTTGTGAATGGCAAGCATGTCGGTGGCTCTGATGGTAGTACATCCTTGGCTCTTTTCTGTATTATTTTCCTCCTTTGCTCTGCTTCAATCTGTCAAAGTGATAGTCTTAGGGTAATTTTTGCCAGAAACATCAGGGATCTTTCTCCAAGTTTACTAAGTTTATATCTTGCTTTGTCTTTAAATATCAGATCTCAGTGCCGCCGTGAGGAGTGGTCAGTTGCAGAAGCTCCTTGCCAGTAGTTGATGAGGTACCAGGAACTTAGAAGTAGAAGGATATGACTCATCTTTGTACATTTTGACATCTCATTTTGTTAGATAGGGTGTTTGGCTTTTGAGTAGTGCAGAGATACAGCTTTCTGGGATTAGCTGAGTGAGTGCTATTGATTCCTGCATGCCTTACTAGGCTGAAGGTACTCCTTTATGAATGAAAGCAACTTGATACGACAAACATGATTGGCTTCATGAACTCTGCTTTCAACAACTGATTGCTCTTACTCTCTCTGAGTCTCAATCTGGTGATTGGGCTTGTATTGTCAGTTGCTTTGTACTCTGGGCGGGAAGCATATCATTTGTCCACATGAACGATAGTTGAAGCTTGGCAGAATAATACTTCTTTCTACTTGGGAATTAAGCTCCATCAAGTTGATCTGATTTTTAAGCAATTCGAAAGTATCGCGTGGCATATTTCATCATACTCCTATTGCTGTGTGCTAATTCCTAGCGATCAACATGTGTAACGTCCTCCGCTTTCTGGGATGAACCTGCCAGGTCCTCACACAGGAGGCTAACGTTGCTGAACTTGCAGCGTCGGGTCTTATAATTGCACAGGCAATTGGTTTTGGTGTCATTCGTGGCGCTTTACTAAATTTCTGGGCAGTGAGGTTGCATTCGATCAAGCGGTTTTAACCGGGTCGAGCCCGAAAAGCGTGATGATATCACTATAAGCGTCCAATTGAGATGATAAGGAACATGAAGGGGGGGTATAAACTGTGGAAGTGAGTCCTGGCAACGTTTGTGGTTCAGGCTGATGGACCGATCGTGTCAGTGACAGGACATATACTTTTATGTGGCTTGTCCTAAAAGGGAAAGGGGTTTCAATGGCCCAGCAAGAAGCATGACGTGACAATGTCACGGTTAAGGTCGGTGCACCGCTGGCCACCAGGAGCCGAGACCCGGCGCAAACGGTTGTTTTGGGCTTCGCCTCGTCCAATCAAAGCAAATTCAAAATCCTAGCTATTTTGCCTCCGTTGCATCCCCTTCACCAATATTTGTAGCGATTTTCTAACATGTCGTTATAATTAGATGTTGCCAAATTTTAATAAGCTTTTGCATTAAACTTTCTAACAATAATATTGAATTTGTTATCATTGTTAAATTTCAAATATTGAAAACCAAATTGGATTATCTCCCTTTAAAATGCGCCAAAGTGGATTATTCAAGCGGATCTTTAGCATTGGCATTGGCTCGATTCGGTTTAGCTTGTGACCTTATTGGTTTGGACCTTGAAATTTTGTGCTAAAATTTTCTTTAAATGCAATGAACGCCCTAACTAATAATTTTTTCCCCTAGATGTTGATTACACTGGTTTTCTCTATCTGTGTATGATAAACTCAATGAGAAGATTTCTCCTACTACCGAATGTTATGTTATATCGATTGCGGTCCCGATATCATATTTGACTTGTTCTCGGGTCCCTTTCCTTATAACAAAAAATGCCAAAAAGGAAGCATGATATCTTAGATCTCGAGATCCATTTGTCCCCACCGAACCATAGTTGATTGGTCCGCCATTGGCCGCTTGCTAAGTTAAGGTAACGAAGATATAATTCATCAAAACGTCTAGAAAGTATTTATGTATCCACCACAATGCGGGAAGCAAGAGATCAAACATTAAAATTAACAAAAGGAAATAAAATGGGGACACCTGATTTAGGTGGTTAGGTCATGACACGCAGAATTTCACTATAAATTAAGGGCAGGGATGGGGATTACAACTACGTTGAAGTCACTCAAACATTTATTTCCTAGCAGCAAAGTAAATAATCTCTTAATCTCATAAATGAATTACATAAAAATCTTAGTACTTGTTTTACATGATTTCAAACAATGGGAAATGTACTTCACAAAAAAGACATCTCTTCGATACTTTTCACAAAGAAAACATTTCTCACATACAAATAAGAGATTAATCCAATATAGGAAATCTTTTTCAGGAAGCCTTGTCAAATAGGAAAGTTCCATTTTTAGCTTTAGACTCGAGACATGTCTTCAACATATTACACGCTTAATGCGATGCGATTGGAAATCATATCATCTATCTAGATATAATTACAAGGCCTTTCGAGTGTTCATGTATAGTTATAGATGATTTGATGTCTGTTTATAAAATTCGATTTGTGAGTATATATCTAAAACGAGTGACCGAGACCTAAACGTTTGATTTGTGAGTTCATTATGACATTTGATTTGTGGTTTGTCTCTATGGCTTCTATGGATTTCATATGTGTCCATTGCCACTAAATAGCTTAGGTTTTTGCTATTATTATTATTATCATTATTATAAGCAGTTCTAAAAGGATGTCGAACTTGAAGCCAAAAGTTTGTGATCACGATCAGACGACAAGGCCATCATTAGACTAAAGTTTCGATTCGGGAATTTGGGGAACATAGCCGCAATTTTGCACCCCATATGTTGTTGTCCCTTCGTCTTTGGACAATTGCGAATATTTTATTACGAACCATTGGTTTCCGATTTTCATTCCTTTCCCTTCACAAAATTCTCATTAACGTGTCTGTGACAAAAGCTTAAAATTTTTTGAAAAGAAAAAACATAACATTTTCATCTTCTTGTTTACATGAAAAATTATGAGTTTACCTTAAGCTCAGGTGGGAATTGGCCAAATTAAAACCTCATTAACTCTTGAAGAAAGAGAAACCTTGAATTCGGTTCTTCCTGGGCGCAATTTCTCGTCTTTGATCATGCCGAGTAGGCACGATATAAACAACAAACCATGTTGGCCAAGACAGATAAAAAAAAACCGATGCATGCGGAGCAGCGGGAGAAAAACCACCTAACCGCGGTCACCACCTGAAACAAAACGATCTCTTCCCATCAATCACGCGCAAACTACTGCAAGTCAAGGCTGGTCGAATGCCTGGACTTAACCGGTTTATAGGGGTTTACAATCGCAAGGCGTTTCGTAGAGCAGAAAAAGAGACAAAACGATCTCGTCAACCTCTTCGCTCCGTACCTTAGAAAGGAGCCAAACGTTTGGTTTCACGAAAATCCCACGCGAGGGAGGGGTAGGGAAAAGATAAAAAAAAGGTAGGTGGACCCAAAAATACGCATGTGATCTCTCCCACAAAACAAGCTCGAAATGATCTCTCCACATTCTTCTCTTCTAGGCGAGAGACTGGAGAGGAGTCACGGGCCTCGTCAGAATAAAGGGTCGAATCCAAACGCGCGACGAGGAACGGGAACGAATGGCGAAGAAGGGCCATGCCCTGGTTTTGTCTGCACCTGGATTTCGACGACGGGATTTAGTCGACATATGAATAAATAAATCGCGAAAAATCATCGACTCCGCGGCGCAATCTCTTCCTCGTGTTTGTGCGTGACCGTTATATTGAAAATAAAATTGACTTTTTTAATCAAATAATGATTAAGGAGTGTTTTGAGAGTGCCATCTTCTTAAGAATTTTTTTTTCCCCTTTTTCGTGCGTATTTTATTGACATTGTACGATGCTGTCGCCATCATCGATTCACATGCGTGTGCGTAGCTGTGACCATGAATCTCAACACCGCACGCCCTCACCTCACGGTCCGTTCGGTTGACAGTGACACGATTTTTAATGTTTTCTTTCTCTTGTTATTCATCATCTTAGGCTTTATTATCGGGCCAATGCAAGACGAAGATCCGATAGAAGTGTCAAAGAACATGTTCGAAACGTTGTTTTCAGAGATCATTACCTGAAATCGAATCCTATTTGGTATTTGACACTCAGCTGTGCAAGATTACAAAAAAGGAAAATCGATTGAGTAGGTTGAAAATTTCAGTAGAAAGTCGGATGGACATTTAGTTGCACAAACCGGTTAGTTGCAATTCTTAGAATACCGATTTAGGTTAATGGAGAATGAAAAGGACCGATTTCATGGGATAAATTCGTGTTTAATTGCAGTAGAATAACTTAGGTCTAGAAAAAGAGATGCTTTGTTTAGTATATTGTGCTGGAATTGGTAAATTCATTGTTTAAAATGTGATTGAATCAATGTGAAGTGAGCAAATGTCAAAATATGGTGATTATATTATGATTCACATTGATTTGCCAATCATTCAAGCATGCTCAATAAGTTAGAGACGGACTAATCAAACTAGGCAATGCGTGTGGTATTGAAATACTTTTTTTCTAGAATTTTACACTGTCGAGATATTTCAACTCCTGGGGTATTAACGTTCATAGGTTGACAAACAAATCACTCTTTCTCCAAGAGTCGTTAGATGCTTTCCTTTTTGAAAGTATACAGCACAAGCAAGATGTTCAACAAAACATCGAATAGAATATTTGATGGTCGAGCTCCGAAATTGCCTCAAAAAATTTCTCCGTACCAGCCTCCGGTCTCACCTCACCATCCCATTCCGTCCGATCTTTATGCCGAACTATTAATACTACGATGCTTCGGAGCTTGAGCTGGACCACTTGATCAACTTGTAAGCCAACTTCTAAGGACGATGAATCCATGCTTTGGATTCTAGTACCGCTGGAGAGAACGGACGATAACCTAGACAGATTGGATCATGGATCTCGCTAGCGACTCGATTACTTCAGGACATACCGAGGTTTCCGTTCCGAAACAGGAGCCGAGATCCGGCGTGGATTAAGAAATTTTCGAATCGGGGCGCAAAAGAAGGAGACAAGAAAGCTGACTCTGAGGACGCCCCCGAAAAGCTGCAAAAGAGAAGAGTCAAAGCCCCGGAGGGGAACAATTACAGGGCTCGAGGTCACCCCCCCCCCCCCCACAGACTGACTGCACTCGCTTGCTGCCTGACAACATTCACTCAATTATTGTGCGGACGCAGACTGACCCTCCTCCCCCACACGTCCATCCAGACTGGGACACGGTCGCCTGCGTTCGTCCCAAATTCCTTCCCCCCACTCCCCCAGCTTGCATGGCCAGGCCGAACCCTGCCGCAGCAGCCCCACCCAAAAATATTCAGAGAGGGAGCAGAATCGTGATTTACTTTTTATTTTTTTTTGTTCAAATTGTGATTAACTTAAGATGTGGATTCATCAGTCAAGAATTTCAAATTTTGTGGGTGAGAGCTGTAGTTGCATGACATCGAAGTCACCATTTTTACGAGAATATATTTAACTCGATCAATTTCGCATTTTGTGTTTCATTCGTAATGACCGAAGTCAATCGGCTTCACGGGTTAATATTATTTCATCACTCCTTGTGTTTTGGCTCGATGGAGATTCCTAGTATTTAGCATACCATTTAGCTAATGAAGATTGGTTTTTGAAAGCCGTGCAACACTAGAGATTCATGATTGGAATGTTCATGATAGGTCATTGAAAAATAAGGGTTCCATACACTATGAAATGTTTAGGTTTGACAAAAAAAAAAAAAGTTGGACTTTCGAGCCTGATCAATAGATATGGGAAGGTGATGAAGAGTTGATTGACTTTAAGGGTTGTAAGTTGTAATGTGCATTGGCAACATTTAGAGCAGATTGACTTTCAGGGCTTTTTCCGTTCCACTTATTGAGATAACAACAGTAAATTTTATCATCCGATTGGTATTTCAACAAACCAATAAATTAATTGGAGAGATTCTAGAGGGCAGTTTTGCTTGATGCACTTGGGTCACAGGCGTCAGTTGGGACACTTTATGTATATTCATAGGAATTGATCCAGCTGAAAATTTGATATCTCATTTTATCATTAAAAAAGAAAGAAAAAAAAACCTTGCTCGCACGTTACAGAATTACCGGAAATTCAGCGCAATCTCAATTACGTTAGGTTTTACCGCATATTTTCATCAATTTGCCTCCCATCAGATGAAAGATAATTGTCCGTTTGTCCATGCTTCTTCCTCAAAAGAATGTTTTAATCTGACTTCATACATCCTTTTCTAGCCACCAAAAAACAATAAAAGTTGTGCCAATCGAGAGAAAATTGCATGCGATAGGACCATGCTACATCGTTGCATATATAAACCCTCGATTCAAACAGTATAGATCATTCATTAATGGCTTAATTAGGGTTTGCATCCCCAATGCCACATGCCTACCTACCTTCTTTTCCATTGCATCATGAACTAGATAGCGTGGTCACAGATTCCATCAATTAAAGCTTCATGTGTTGAGAACTTTAAATCAATTCAATTGAGCTATATTGGTGTAGTCTGAATCCGAGATTGTTAACATTTTTAGATTACAGATCCGTTATCTAATGAGGTTTCTTCACTTTTCTCAACATGGTATGGAGAATCGAGATCGGCTCTCTTCCCTCGTTTAATCCCTTGTTCGAGGCGCTTAACATTTATGTCATTCCACTTTCCTCGGCCTATCTACTGAATAATGGCGTGCAAGTGCTTTTCCTTTGGTTTGTATCATCACAAAGATATTGGTGGAACTAGATAACATGATCAATCATGCTAGCAAACCTATATTGTGATGGGTCTTGTCTAATGGTCAAAATTCACCCTAAATGAAAACGACTGATCTCTTTTAAGTGCATTGTGCAGTCACATCACAAACGAGTGCTATTATAAGTAAGTTTAAGGGCATTGATTTCAAGAGAAAGGATCGAAGAGAAAAATGATCTGATTAGGAGTTGAGAATGAATGAAAAGACTTCTTTACTAAAAACTCGTTTGGATTGAGTTTTTTTATTTTTATTTCTGTTTAACCCAAATTTCTCGATTAGTGTACTTTGACAAGTTTTAAAATCCCGAGCTCTCGAAAATTCCGCAACATTCAAGCATATGTGAGATTATTTTTTCGATATTAAGGGGGGAAATAAATTAAGTAATTTTTGTGTTATAAACCCGAGTGGAAACCAACGATTGCTAAATTTTGAGGATTGATGTGAAGAGAAAATGACTTATCTAACATGACATGATAACATTTTTGCGAGGACAAAATTACCATATTGCACCCAAATCATCAATGTTGTGAAAAAGTTAATCTCCGGACCGAAATAAAAAGGAAAAAGGTAAATATGGAGAAAGTAGGGATTAATTCTCGCGGAAATTAATAAATAGGACCGACCTGCAGCCGTTCGGGTCCAATCATTGTCAATAGCCGGGATTGCCGGCCGTCGGATTCGAGGTTTCTTCCTCTTTTTTTTTTTTTTTTTTTTTAATTTCATTTTTTAAATTTAAGATTAGTTTGAGAAAAGAAAATCTTTCTGGCTCTTTGCTGGTTCGCACGGAGTTATTTTTCTATAATCGAATTTCAGTATTACTTATATGCAAAAAGGTTAAAGAGTTTAATTAGTGTCTCAATGAATTTGTTCGACCATGACGAAATAGTTTCGATTAAGTTACTCGACAAAAGGGGTTTCAATTTTCAAAATAGTGATTGGACAGGTCATAGAAAAAGTTTAGTCAATTGAGCTCTTTTTTGTTTTTTTTTCTTTTTCTTTTTTTAGAATTCGCTTATCGAGTGATCCGGGCATTCGTTAAATTACCAAATGAAAATATATATGAGGTATAAAATGTCCTAGAGATACTTGTTAAGTAGTTGAATAATGAAAAATTTCAGCCATTTACGAATTACTTATGCTCTCGGAGTGTGTAATCAGTGTTTTGAGAATTTAACCATTTATATTAAAGGTATGCTTAGCAAGGGGAAAATTTTCCAAAAAGTCCTAGACCTATTGTATAGTGTCTAGTTTAGTCCCAAACCTATTGTATAGTGTCCAATTTAGTCCTAAACCTTTCGGTTTTACCAATAACTTTTGTCGATTATTTAAATAATTGGCTAGAAGGACTATATTAACAAATCGAAAAAAGGTTTAGGACTAAATTGGAAAATTATCAAAAAAATTGGACTAAATTGAAAAAAATTGAAAGGTTTAGGTTAAATTAGCAAATTATCAAAAAGCTTAATACTAAATTAGCACAATTAAAAGATTTATGGCTGACTTGTCCATTGTACAATAAACTTAGGACTTTATGGACAATACTCCCCCTTAGCGAGTTCTATTGCAGTATTTTCAACACAATAGCTATTCTTTTGTAATGTCTAATTAGTATTTTGCAAATTGATATTAGCCTTACTAGAAATTTAGTTATGGCATAACATATTTCTCTAGGTCTTGGGTCCTTACTAATTTTTTTTTTAAATTACTATTTCAAATGCGCCGTTTTCTTTTGGGTTATCCCTAATTAGTGCATTGGAAATTCAAAAGATTTTCTTATTAAGGACACGTTTGTTTCACGAAAAACTCAAAATTCGAATAATATTTTCCAGAAAATGATCAATCGTATTACTTATAAAAATGCATGAATGAAAAATATATTCAGCACCCACAAAATAATTAGTCATAGTTTGTTGTTGATAATAAAAATATTTTTTATCGACTAATTTTTCTAGGCGACATAACTAATTATTTTTCGAAAAATGTTTACCAAATCTTGAGCTTTCATGAAACCAACACCCCCTGGCATGATCCTTACCAAGAAAAAAAAAAAAAAACTCCCCCAGGTATGATTAAAGAGTGTGATGAGATTACCGATTGATAAGACATATTTTCTTAATCGAGTGACTTAACAGGTGTCCTGCGAATCATCTTCCAACGAAAACCCTAAGACAAAACAAACAAAGACAAAACAAAAAGGTGAGAGGAGGAGGCGCTTTGTTCCCTTGTATTGCCACACCGCTTTCCACAGAAATCGCAGATATCGTTATTTATACGCACGAGCTCGATAAAACGTAATCCTTGTCTTCATCGCCCTAATCTCTCTACCCCACCCCGCTAATTAACTACATAATGATGGTAAGCAACGCAAAATAAAAATTGAACAAGTCTTTTCGTGCATGTTCTGAAAAAAGAAAAATGGGTGATTTATTTCCGAGGGCGGTGTTGGTAAATTATTGGCTATCACATGCCTTTCCCCAGCTTTATAAGTGCAGTCAAACTTTGACCACTAAGTTCTCCTCGGCAAAAATTATTACCCTAGAGGTATATAAGCAGAGATGTGATGTGAACGTTGGGCCACCAAAAAGTTTGAGGTACATGTGAACCCTGAACTATATTAGGTACACATATTTGCCTATTTGATATTTTCTACAGTGATTTAGAATTGTAAATATAATGATTATCGCAGGTACGGTGCGGAATAATTCACAACTCACGAGCTTAATTTATGTAAGTTTCGCACCGGAACATGATGTCATGATGAAATTACCCTAATGATAAACACCCGAAACTCATCTTGGGAATTTAAATATTTCTTTACGAAATACTGATAAACACCTGAAACTCACGTCAAGAAATATCCAAGTTCATATTGAGTTTGGTCATAGTGAGTATGAGTCCACGATGCTATGTTAATAAGAGTGCACAAATTATCTTGTTGAGAACATTAGGAAAACTCGGGTTTGTGATTCCTAAAGTTGATTAGGTTTCCATAATAATTTGTTCATTAAGGTTTGCGTAATGGCTATGGGATTATCAAATGTGAAAAGAAAAAGTAAAAAAAATAAATAAATCAAGACGCTGCACGATGTTTATATCATATGTCATGTATTGTACAGAGGACTCTATAAAGTTACCTTTTGCAAAGCAGAAGAGAGACCGGGATAGGGTTAGTGATGTACAATGACACGCGTGGCAATAATATTCTTTGGATTTACTGATTACGACTTGAAATTAATCCCGATTGATTTAAAATCTGATGCATAGTTGAATTGCAAAGAAACCTAGATCCTATTAGGAAAGTCCAAATTGGACTTTTGCTCATAGGATAATGGATGGGGGGCATAAAGGAAAATTTATTTTCGATAACATTTCTTTTTGTTGTTGAAGATCTAATCTATGTTGATGAGCTTATTGTGACTAATAGTTGCTTTATCGACAACTGAAGTAGAAGATATTGCATCAATTGAGACAATAAATGAAGCTCATAAGTTTGCTTAGTGATTTAGGATTGCATTAGAAGAAGCTTGTTTAATGCGCCAATCAAAGTGTAATAAAGTTCACTAAAGTGCAGGTGTTTAATGAGCACACTAAACAAATTGATATAGGGTATCACTGCATACTTGATATCGTGTCACACAGAATAGCACCTATTGAGAAAGTGTATATGAAAGATATTCCACGAGTATGTGAACAAAGCATATTCCTTAATTAAATTCCATAAATATTCAAATATGATCCTTGTTTATAATGGGTGACGAGCCTGGGTGGACTCTTAAGAGACAATGGATTATGGGGAAGAAGTTGGATTTTTTTATCAAGGTGCAGATTTGTTGAGTATGACTTGACATTAATCTCAATCGATTGGAAATGTACCTTTAGGAGAATCCAAATTGGACTCTTGTCAACAGAATCTCAGGTGATGCAAGAAGAGAAATTAATATCGCACAATACTTCTTTCCTTATTGAACACGAAGTGTGTGTTGACGATGGAGAAGGGCCCCGAGTTTTTTTTACATCCAATTATTCATGCAATTGATTCTCATGGGCTCGGTTTAATTTAAGAATTTGAAACACTTATAAGCAAGTGCGATCGAGCAATCTTGATCATAGCGCAACCCTCTCATTGATCTCTCCCGGTAGAGTAAATGCACAATTCAACCACATAGATCCATCGAGTTTAGGTTCTATTCATGCAATTAATTTCTTACTCATATCATATAATTTGTTTTCACTTTATGCGAGAATCATAACAAGATTGGAAATGAATTTTTAGTCCTTTTCATTCTGTCACTAGGAGGGTTTTTTATTTCCACCTATGTAGAGGACAAACCGCTCGTGTGCCTTTTCGTGCAATATCAGAAGGATCCCATATTAATAGTGAATTGCTTGGACAAGAATAAGATGTAAAATATACATGTGGAAACGAAATGTATTAACATTTCACAAGATTTAATACATTACTCATTATATCGATTTTGCATGGATTTTATGAAACAACTAAATAAAAATTGAGTGTTATATAATCAATTTTAGCAATTTATACATATCGGATGTGAGAATGAATTTTCTAACTTTTAACTCCCAAACTCGTGCTAGATAATAAATGGCTTTTAATAGTTGACTCTAAACTTGTTCCAAAACTTGAAACTCATTTACACCCCTTCAACATTTGCTCGATTGTGCATTTGATTATACCCATCTTGCTTCCGTTGCCATGGATCAATAGTTAATAAACCTGTCGTATACAACTAATTTGTGTATTGTTAACTAATACCCATGAAGCACATGCAACACGTTCGTGAAGAAATTTTCAATTATTAAAATATCGATCGTATATATCATAACGATAGTTACTGAGTTGAAAAAATCACTATAGTTTTCTTATGGATTTGCCAAAAGGGTCATTTCGGGGCACGTGTCAAGCAACTAAATGAGTAAACATTACAATTTTCAATATATAGTCTATTCTGTTATCACTCGTAATCATATTTTAAATAGTCAACATTTCTTTTATCGAATTCGTTTAGTGAGAGTCCCATGTGCTCAGAACAAAATTCTCTCTTTTTATTTATTTGTCTGTAGGTGGCACTTTTCAACAAGATCATATCAAGTCTAAGTATATTAGAATTTTTTTTTTTTTTAGAAATTATTAATGCACTAGAAAGCCAAACTCGCTTGAGACTAGAGAGAGAGAGAGAGAGAGAGAGAGAGAACCAAGAAGTGCTAGTTGCTGCTAAAGGAAAGTTCACCAGCTGCAAATATCTCACAGCCACAGAGAGAGAGAGAGAGAGAGAGAGAGAGAGAGAGAGAGATCATGGCGGCGTTGCAGAGACAGCGTGATTCTGCGGTCTTTAATGCCCGCAACAATTCCATGTTGCAATCACAGGTACCTCTTCAGACTTCCTCCCCTCCTCTTCTCTCTCTTCTCTCTCTCTCTCTCTTTCTCAAACCCAACACAATTGCCATAGAAAAACCCTCTCTTTCTCTCTCATCTCCAGACTCTTGCTGATCCACTCTCCAATGAAGACCCCCAAAGCTTCTCTCTTTCTCATGCTTAAAATTCTTCAGATGACATGGTGGGTATGAACTCTCGCTCACAATTGATCAGTTCCTCCCCAAAATGGCAGGCTTCTTCTCTATAGGCAGCGGAGGAAGAGGAACCCACAAGCAGCAATCCCACCCCCCGGCGGCCGCCGAAGAATTGGAGACCCAACAAGCCAACAACAGCATCAGCGTCGACCCCGGCTGGTTGTGGTATCGAAACGGCGTGGTCTCTTCCTCTTCTTCCTCCCACAAGGGTTTCGAGCTATGCCACCAGCTACAACCGCAGCAGCAGCTACAGCACCAGCAAGATCTCTACTTGTCGTCGCCGCCGTCGCCGAGGATGAACGCGTCGGATGACGAGAGCCTGAGATCGGGGCCGTCGGCGTTCCTGCTGATGAGGGAAGGAGGGATCAGCTGCCAGGACTGCGGCAACCAGGCCAAGAAGGACTGCGTCCACTTCCGCTGCCGCACCTGCTGCAAGAGCCGCGGCTTGCCCTGCGACACCCACGTCAAGAGCACCTGGGTCCCCGCCTCCAGGCGCCGCGAGCGCCAGCAGCTCCAGCTCCTCCACGGCGGCGACTGCGTCAAGCGCCTCCGCGAGGACCACGACCTCCCCCACGCTAATTCCTCCGGTACGTGTAAATCGTTTCCCTTTGTGCAAATTGTCTCTCCCTGGCGGGCCATTCTCTGACTAAACCCAGCCTATCGCCGTGATCTGAGCTGTCCCATACGTTGCTGTCGAAAACCCTGCAAGATTTCAAGAAGAGGGTTTGCTCATCGTTTTCTTTGCCCAGGATGCTCAGTATCTTCTTGTCCGAAGAACAGAAGATCGTTTTGATTGTGTGTTGACGTCGGAACAGCTTCTCCTTTTTTAATCTTTTCTCTTTTGTTTTTTTGCAATTTTTTCTACCCATTTTTTCAAGGATACTGTTGTTTAGTATTCCTGACGAATGGATTGACTGTGAAGGAAGAAACAGAAACTGTTTAATTTACTGTGCATGTGATTCTGTGCTCTCTCTCTCTCTCTCTCTCTCTCTGTCTGAGTGAAAGATGGCGTGCATCATTACTTTTCTACTTATAAAGAACAAATAAATAATCTAAGGAACACGATTTAGCTCCTCGTCTGGGTCATAATGCTGGCAACCCTAATTTGGGGTGTTTTAATGTTGTTATTTCCAGGCTTGGAGATGGGGAATTTCCCGGCGGAGGTCAACTCGTCGGCGCTGTTCCGGTGCGTGAGAGTCAGCTCCATCGACGACAACGACGACCAGTACGCCTACCAGACAGCCGTCAACATCGGCGGGCACGTCTTCAAAGGGATACTCTACGATCAGGGGCCCGATCATGCCAACTACATGGCCGCTGGCGAGAGCTCCTCGGTGCACCTCGGCGGCGACGGCAGCGGCGGCATCCAGCAGCTCAGTCTCATAGCTGCGGCCGCTGCTGGCGACACGATGACGACCCAAGAGGATGGCAACAACAATGCGGCGGTCTCACAGGTCGCGGCTCCTCTCTTCGACCCGTCTTCCATGTACCCAACTCAGCTCAACAACTTCATGGGTGGCGCACAGTTCTTTCCGCACCCGAGATGATGTTAGGAAAAACCCTCCGCACCTACTATAATCTTCGACATGGGATTACAGGAGTCGCATTCTGATTATCTTGAGTCCTCAGCGATGATTCCGCATATCATCATTTCGATTTTCGGGTCGGTTCCGATCCTGCGGCCCGAGCTTTTACAATGTAAAATTTTTGGAAGAGTGGTTAGGCGAGTGTGGTCTAATTCGACCTTTCTCAGCTTTTACAGTGTAAAACTTTTTGGAAGAGTGGTTAGACAAATGTGGCCTATAACTTGACCTTTGGGGGATATCATATGATATGATATTATTATATGAACACCGCACCACATTGCGAATGGCCACGAGAACAACGACCCACGAAAACAAGGGAAAAGAAATGAACTTCCAGCCAGGAAATTCCGATGCTGATGGTTGAAAATTATTGCCTGTGTCTTCTTCTTCCTGTACCTTGGAATCTGAAGCTTGAAAATTTGTTACCTTTGCATATTTCTCGTTCTTGTTTTTTCTTATGAACATGGGTGCATTCGGGTACATACGGCCCTATCTTCTGGTTTGACATCTTGTTCTTTTTATTCTTTTGATGGGTTGAATTTCATTGCGGGTGTGAATAATGAATAGCTTTTCGGACTCGGAGACGTGCTTTTTCCCCGATTACCCGTGCGGCTGCCGGGACACGGTTTTGATTTTCGTGTTTTGGCTTGAGAAAGTGCCCCGAGATTTTTGAATCTGGAGAGAGAAGGAGAGAGAGAAACTCCATGATTTTCGCTTCAGTTGGACGGGCCCCCAGCCATGCATCGAGCCATGCTTCGGTCAAGTTCTCAAGTTCAAGCGGTACCCTCTCTCTCTCTCTCTCTCTCTCTCTCTCGATACCGTTCTTTTTTTCTAGTTTGAGCTCGTTTAATGACATAAAAAAGCAAACTTTATATATGTTTTCTTGGTTTTTTGGTTCAGCGGAGGAGAGGCATGCGGCGATCTGACTTACAATTCTGATAAATCGGAAAAGGGGGGAAGATATTTGGTCACGGCTATGCAAACTATGTAGTACGCGCTTAATGCAACTACAGGTGACTTTGCATCATTAGCATTGTTTTATGCATTAAGGTCCCATTTCTAGAAGCCGTAAAAGCGTTCTTTTGGGTTCATGAGTCGATGTTTTCTTAGGCGAAACAGGAAGATCTAGGTCGCAACACATGTTTCTGCTGGGTTTCGGACATGGTGGAATGGCGGGTTTCCTCAAAACGCTTATAGCATATCGCGTTTCATCTTGATAAGATTGCCCGTGGGCAAAAAACAGTTCCTTTTGAATCTTGCTTTTTAGAGGCTGTTGTGTAAGTGTGTGCTGTTCTTTATAGTTCTCAAGCGTGATGGGGTCACAGGAGGCTTTTGCTTAATGATGATATGTACAGTTAGATTCTTCAGGCATTATTTCTGGTAAAATAACTAAAACACTTCCTGGAGCTTGCTTAGATGGTACTTACAATTAGGGTGTTATTGTTGTGCATCTGTTCTCTTCTCCATTATGCCTCCAAATGCTTCTTTCGAAATCAAAAGCTGTACTTTTCGTTTTGAAGGCATCTCTGGACGGTTCGAATGATAAAGCTCCAAACTTTGTCTCTCCTTAATGTGAATATATTCTCTAGTACAAATGGAAAAGACACTGCAGCCAACTTATCATATACATATAGTTATATGCATCCATTAAGTGGATGATTATAAATATATCTTAAAAAGTGTCATCTTGTGAACGCTCTAGTGGAAACGGGTATCGGTGTGTTGTGCCCTAGACCAAAGAGAATTCGAACAATGTGTTGGCTAACTTCTTATGAAGAGGAAAGAAGATGGATGATTAATTACTATACCTGTCCTGTTGAGGAACTGTCTCGTGATATGTCAAACCTCTTTTTTCCTGGTTAATTCATGACTTTCTAGGAGTCTCGTGCTGATTAAAATGACTGATATATTTGGCACTCATAGGAAGTTCACACAAAAAATGCAAAGTTATCCGGATGATGCTCATACATGACAATTCCTGCATCAGTTTTCTGGTCATAGGTCAGACAATCACCTAAGAAAGAATTTCTGGAAAGCTTTAGAAGATGTGTTCAGCCATGAAAGAAGTAAATTAATCTGCGGAACTGGCCTTTCTGATCAAACGACTTATTTTATATCCTAAATTCCTCGTAATTTCAAGAAATATATAAATTGCAAGAGATACTATTTGAAATTTGTTTAGCTGGTTGATGCTGCACATCGAGACCATCAGCAGGAATAGTACTAAAATAAAAATTGCTAGTAACTTGTGAAAATTCATGATTTATTTATCTTTGTCTCGGCATATTTGCTCTTTTATATATTTATCCTCTTTGTTAATGAATTATCATCCACACATGACAGCTTTGAGATATAGGTACTGTAGGACACAGTGTTCTGAAATCTGAATCATGAAGGCCATTGCATACACATTTTTCTGCTCTCTCATCGAAATGTTTCCTTTTATCCTTGGTGTTCGATAAGCAATGCCATAGCTTTAAGGAAGAATTGGATTTGGACTTGATGAGTGGCACAAATCTCATATAAATTCATATTCTTCTATCTTTTTTTTTTTTTCTCTAAATCCACATCAGAAGACACACAATTGTTGGAACACAGGCTCGCAGATCCCAGCAGGCGGACTTTGTAGGAAAAAGCTGGAGGCTTATCATTTTCAAGACATGATCTGAAGCATGTGTGTTTTAATTGGCAGTATTGCTTATGTCCAGATTAGATTAGACTACTTTTCTTGTCACACCTTAAGATATGTGCTGCACTTAAGCAAAGTTTTGGCCAACTGATGCTGCAAAATTATCGGGAGGAAGAGTATTATTTCGAGATTTACCTTTTATCATGTGCTGATGGATCATCACCATGAACATCTCCAGAATTCGATAACTTGTCCAGGAAAATGAGGGTGCAGTTTTCCTGCAAAATTCCATCGTACAATGTCAACGAACTGCCATTTCAATATTGAAATTAAAAGGGATGCTCCAAATACCGGCATTCGTATTCCTTCGCTTTCGTGTCTTGTGTGAGCTGTTTAGTACTTTAAGAATCTTGTTCTATTAGTTAATATAATCTGTATACGAGGCATATACTTGTCCATCCTAAATGTTTTGCAGCCTTCATTTTTCTCATGCAAACATCAAAGATAGCTTACTTTGACCTACTGAAATTCCTTTTGCCAATTAGTAGACAACTTTCAATTTTACTCACTAAGTCAAAGATTATGTGTATACCATTTGTGGTAGTGAGTCAAACTTTAATCATCGATAAAATACGTTCTTGGATGCTTAACATGACAATGCATATAAATTGAGCAGTTAGAATGAGTTTTTGTGTCTACACAACCAACATGACCGTACATTAGATTTTACAAGCTTATACTTTTCATCTTCATCAATTTGGAGAAACACCTATATTGAGAAATGAAAATAAAAGAGAACAATATTGAAATTGAAATTTCAAGGAGAGAGGGAGAATATTGTGGAGCCATCTTAATTAAATGTAAAATATGTCACATTGTTCTGCTGTTGACATTATATGATTCATGTCCAGATTAACTTACTTTCACTGATTTATCTTTGTTTTAGCCTTGTCAACGTGTTTTCAAAACATTTAAACAGATTGTTGGTGGAAATGACATTACTATTGATTAAGAAAGAGGCTATCGAAACTTTTAATGGGCCAAATAGAGGACTGAAAATCCCTGTACTTGAGGAGCAATTGTGGGATGGCCAAGTAGTCAGCTGTACAATGACACAGCGTTTAATTTCTTTGCATGCTAAGAAATTTTCTTCTTAGTTTAGTCGTCAGGTAGTGTTGTGAACCAACTTTTACACATCATCTTGAATTTATCTTTCAGCTTCAATCAAAGAAGGCCATTCAAGCTGGGTCCCAACTAGAGATTATACACTTCTTCAGATGTAAAATCGTAGTCGTTTCATCATAACCAATTCCTTAGGGCTAAAGGTCCTTAAAGGCCCTAAGGAATGGCTTGATATGTATGAATAGTATGTCTACTGAATATTAAACAGAAAAATAGATACTATGAGCCTCAAGTTGCGAGCCTTCTATGATACCATTCTTTTTGCAATCTTATTAATTATAACTACAAGAAGCAAAGCAACTCAGTGAAACTATCACAGGATGCATCTGAGAATGTTAGATACTGTTCTCAAAATCATCAATCTTCATTGGTTGTGGTATAAGAATCCGTAGATTGTCTATCCTCTTCAAGAGCAAAATTCAAAAAATATCAAATGAGAATCATCTGCGCCAAGATGGGCTCGTGTCTTGGAGCAACTGAAAGACTGTACACACTATCTGTACCAGAGGTACAGTGTGTTTTCAGAAAAAAGAAAGAGAACGGATGCTTAGATATCTTGGAAACAAGTAGACGCTAACATATGAGGACAGTTTCTTCTCGCAATTGGAAATTTTTGGCCTAGCTGATCAATCATCTTGTAGAACCAAAAATGCATAGTATCCTCCTTGGGATGCGTTATTTTGGACCGCGCTACCTCAACGATTGGATTATTTCATTTTAACTATGCAGACTTAGACTATAAGGCAAAAAAAGAAAGTCCCGTAATTCTTGGGAAAGGAAGAGCTTCACTGAAAAACGCAGTCGCACTCTGACCTCTTCTGATGTGAGGGCTTGAAACCCATTTCCAATCTCAGATGTGGTCATTCCTTGCTCTGAATGGTTGCTCGTCCATGACATTCTGCACAAAGAGAACCCAACAAACATGAATGTGTGTGTGTGTGTGTGTGAGAGAGAGAGAGAGAGAGAGAGAGAGAGAGAGACCATACTCAATTATTCAGCTTTCCCATTACTTTCTTTCTATATTGTGCTATCTTTATGGCATCTTGGAGAGGAATGGGAAACAGTAGAGAAACAAAAAACCAACCCAGAAAAGGAAAATTTTCTCATTTGCCTGTGACTAGTATAACGTGAACAACCAAAAGACATCCAAAAAGATAATCACCTAGGGTTCTTTCTTTTCTTATTTATTAGTAGGGCACTCCTTTAGGGGGTGGTTGTGGTGGCATCTTCAGCTGAGGCACACTAGAGTGAGCCCAAAAGTGAATGATGTACCTCCCAAGATCCATAAATTCATGGGTTATTTAACTTGTGGTCCCAAAAGTTTCACTCAGATGCAATTATGCATAGAGGTACATAATTACTTTTGCTGATCTAAATGAGAAACATCATTTTGTTCATTAGGAAGCTTTGTTCTAAGATTTACAATGGGTGAGTACGCGCTTCACAGATCTAGAAAGGGCAAAAAGCCTGTTCTCTTATTAGCTTCGTCTTCAATAGCTCAGTGTGGATTCATCTTAATTATGCAGGAGCTCTCTAGGGTTTGGACCCCTTGCTGCATGCCTATACACGCACCCACACACGCTTTTTTTATTCAGAGTGGGGTGAGAACTCAGTCACTGTGATGTGTCCACAGAGAGTACGAATACTTTCTTTTGTGTGCGAAGTGCTCTGATGCATTTGGACCATAGTGTAGAAGAAGATCATGAAGGAATAAGAACCAGCAAGTTAAATGGCTTTGTCAATTTAGTCCAAATGAACTCACCATTTAATGGCAAAATCCCATGTTTTCCTTCATTTTGATTGAAGAAACATTTTCTAACCATGTTTCCGATTGACGGGTTACAAATATGAACATACATTCTTCCACCAATCAGGATCAGATGATAGGAAAAAAAAAGCACAAAATTGCAAACCAACTGGATTGAGGGAGGGGAAAACAACAGTGATAGAAACTCGCATTCTTGATGAATCTAATGATTGTGGAGCAACACAAGCAGCTCATAGTACAGTGATTGCATGTGATTGTTGGATGCTTCACAGCTAAAACGCCCTACGATACTGTCTAAGTGAACAAATAGAAAAATTCCGCGTGTTTAGTGTTTGGCATTGTGAAGTCGTGGTTTTTAATGTGATGATCAACTAATGTGTTCTGATGAGTTGAAATATGTGATGTAGATGCAAAATGCTTGGCACGTTCGTATGTTAGCTTGGGTAGCAACGAATCGCATTGAGACATCGATATTCTTTGAATATTGCATCACGTATTACTGATGTTTTAGCTCATGAGCTGGTGAGGTGGAAGTCCTTACGAGTTAATAGTATCAGTATTTTGTTTGCCATGGAGATTTGATGAAGCGTTACAAATTCTGCCTTTTCTTTTCTTTGTTTTCCTTCTTTTTTTTTTTTTAGCTGAATAAAATAAATGAGAAAATTTACTGTTCTTTAATTAGTAGTCTGGTTTTGCCTGTCTTTTGGGAGCAATTTGCAGTCCAAAAGCTTGAAAGTTCAGTCTGAATGCTGACTGATTGCAGCGTTCCTGCCCCGCTATTCTAACGCTAAAGCATTTGAATTGCAAAGGGAAGAATCTTTTCAGGATCAGTCATTGATGGATTTACTGAGAACATCCTGGAAAATCACCCAAAACCCACGGTCTGCATCCATCAAAGCGCAAGCCATATGTCACTACGACGGTAAAACTATTTTAGAACATTACCACACTTACAAAATAGTCGTGGAAAGAAAAAAAAAATTATGATACACCAAGTGTATCTTAAAAGTTTCCACTTTTCATATAATTATATTCATATCGATTGTCCATGTTATTAATCATTTCGACATTTACCATAAAACTTTTTTATTTTATCAGTGAAAATATATCATTTCGTGTTGAGTTTTAATTAATCCTGTTGTTCCATGTTGGAGTGGATTTTTCCTAAAAAGCTCACTGTGTTCTTGTAACGCGTCGAGGATTAGGATTGACGTCGATCATTGCATATTGAAGTGGTGTCAATGACCTACTAAATATTTGCTTTGTTCACTACAGGCCAAGGTATTCTAATGCGTGATGCCTTATCATTAGAAAAGACATGGAACGCTGTTTTTGTTTGTTTTTATAATAGTGGAACACCATGTGAAGATAAAATTGTTTAAAAAGTCTTACACCTATTACATTTTTACCAATTTGATTTAAAATCTTTCAAGTGTGGTAATTGAGTTCAAACCTTTATTTATGCTTTGTCGATTGGATCCAGTCAATTTTGGTCGGAAATCATTAACGTGAACGTTAGTTGTCCTATGTGGCGCGATTAGCGCTAACATAAACAATTTTTTACAATTTTTTTTCAATTTTTGTTTCTTTAATTTTCTTTTTCTTATTTCTCTTGTTTTTTCACATTCCTTCTTCCTCTAGCTGGTCGTTGGACCTCGGTGATGGTCAATGACCGGCTAGACTCGAGCCTTCCTTGCCATTGGTGAGGCACAACCTCACCGGCCTTGAGGGAGCCTTGCCCTCGTTAGTGGCCGGTAGGGGTGAGCTTTGCCAGAAGCTAGTGGGGTCAACCTTTCTAGGCCTCGTCTTAGCTTGTCGTTGTGGCCTAATGATCAGCTAAAGGAAGAAAGGATGAAAAAAGAAAGAGAAAGAAAAGAAAATAAAAAGTTATTACTAAAATTGTCCACACTAGCTCTAACATGTCATATAGAACAGTTGTCATCCACGTCAACAACTGGCTAAAATTGGCTAAATTAATTCAATTGATAAAATGTGAATAAGTTTAGAACTAAATTTTATAACTAAAGAGTTTATGATTGAATTGACAAAAGTGTAATATGTTAAGGACTTTTTGAACAATTGTCTCAATTTAATCCTAAACCTTTAATAAATTGGCTAATGCAATCCATTCGGCCAATTTTGGCCAGAAATCGTCAATATAAACACTAATTGTTTTATATGGCATAGTCCCTATCAACATGGATAGTTTTTGCAATTTATATTATTTTTTCATTTTTTTTAATAATTTTGTCTTTTTCTTTGTTCTTCATCCTTTGCGGTTGTTGGCCTCCTCGATGGCTAGCAACCAGTCATAGACGAGGGCTGGCAAGTTTGCCCTCAGAGGGGCGAGGTCACCTTGCTAGTATATGGCAAGGGTCGACCTTGCCGGCCTTGAGCGAGGCTCACGCTCACCAAATTCGATATGGCAAGCCCGAGGCCAATGAGTTTGGTCCTCACCAAATTCGGTGAGGGTGAGTCTCGCTAGTCTTATCTGTGGTTAGTGACTGCAATTGATGAAGAGAAAAAAAATTCAAAAAAATTCAGAAAAATAATTAAAAATTTATAAAATTTGTCCAAAGTCAGCACCAACAATGCCACGTAAGACACTTGATATCCACGTTAGCTTGGTTAATGATGAATCGCATTGCAAAATGGATGTTCTTTCAATTTTGCATCACGAATTACTGAGGTTTAGTTCATAGCCCAGTGAAGTGGAAGTCCTTATGAGTTTATAATATCAGCCTTTTGTCTGCCATGGAGACTTGATGTAGCACCACACATTCTGCTTTTTCTTTTCTTTGTTTTTCTTCTTAGAATGAGTGAGAAAATTTACTGTTCTTTAATTAGGAGTCTGGTTTTGCCTGTCTTTTAGGAGCAATTTGCAGTCCGAAAGCTTGAAAGTTCAGTCTGAATACTGACTGATTGCAGCTACCCGCCCCGCTATACTAAGGCTAGAGCGTATGAATCGCAGAGTGGAAGAATCTTTTCAGGGTCAGCCACTGGATTTACTGAGAATATCCTGGAAAGTCACCCAAAACCCACGGTCTGCATCCGTCAAAGCGCAAGCCATGTCACTTCTGCGGTAAAACTATTTCAGAACATTACTACAATTATAAAATAGTCGTACAAAGGGAAAATAAAAATAAAAATGGCACGCCAGATGTTCCTTAAATATTTTCATTTGCGTCTATGTTATTAATTGTTTCAGTATAAAATGTTTCCTTTAAATTGAATGAAAATATGTCGGTTCGTGTCAAGTTTTAGTTGATTTCGTCGTTACATGTCGAAATGAATTTCACCTGAGAAAAGTTCATCTTGTGTACTTATATCATATTGAGGATTGACATTAATCATTTAATATCAAAGTGGTATCAACAGTTGATTATAATATGCATTGTTCATTGTAGGCCAATGTTTTAATTCGTGATGCCATGTCATTAAAGAACACGTGGAACACTTTTTTTTATTTTTTTTTATTTTTGTAATAGTGGAACACAGAAGGCGTTTAGAACTATACAAAATTTATGTTTTGAAATGAAAAAAAACGTAAAACACGCGTTTGATAAATTTATATAATTTTTTTGTTTCTTTTAATTTTTTAATAATTTTTATTTTATTTTAATTTTCTTTTTTTCTTCCTTTTTTGGCTCGTCGTTGACCTTGGCCATGGCCGGCAACCAAAGAAGATTTTTTGCTCCTGGGAACAAAGGTGTAAACAAACGCGTTTTTGTTCTTTTTTTGTTCCCCGAAACAAAAGAACAAAAATTTGTGTTCCGGGATCAGAAATAGATTTAAACAAATAGGGCCTAATTTACCACGAGACATATAGATTTTTCAATGGCTTTGCTTCTTTTTTTTTTTCTTTTCTTTAGATCGGTAATAAGGCACATATACTTGATGAACGACAGAAATTGAACTCATGACCTAGTAAAACACGGGTATGTACATGGAGCTGATCTCTCAAATCTTTTGAATTACTAGGCCTTTGGGCAAAAGACCGACACGGACCTGAAACCTCGATAAAGCATTTTAACTCTAAAAATTGTCGTTGAAGTAAGCACTTTGATTATGGAGTCGCAACCGACTTAAACACCAGGACAAAGAAAGATCAAAGGCTAAATCAATCTGCTAAAGGAACAGATGAGAAACTGAAATTCACAATATGCGCCACGTTCGATTTGCATCAACCCGTGATATGCTTAATTCATACTAGAAAAGAAGACTTGGACCATGAAATAGTACGTCTGAGCCGTTAAGACATGCAGTTATCAAATAATTCTCGGCGAAGAACAAGAGATGAATAATAGATTTAGTATCCAAAGGCTGCAATACATTGCCCTCAAACAGGCAGCTCAGCATCGAAACATTCAGCCACAACCAGGCAAGCAGGTCATACATTGAAGATTGATATGTCATCTAATCCCAGGCAGTCGAGCTAGTAAGCTGGTACCAGACATCTTTTACAGACTCATCGCAAAAACCTCGTTCTGTAGCTCCCTGAAGCTCAATTGGAAGTGCTGAGGCAGTTGTCTATAAGTAAAACTAGTCCGAGTATTTACACAGTGCATGATGCTGCGGATTTTTATAAAAAAGAAAAAAAGAGAGAAGAAAACCAGTGGTTAAAGTGTATGCTAAGCTGGTCCCAAACGTTATCCTCCCCTCAACAAGTAAGTGCCTCGTGCAAAAGATTTCGAATGGGTGGAAGGGAAATTCCGCCCAACTGCAATCTCCAATCACGCAGCTTGGCTAAAAGGAGCGGCAAAATGATGGTATAGATTTTGTCTAAGGACTCAAGAGGTAGTTTCACCAAGAGCCAGATGAGGCACGGGGCTTTCCCTTCATAGAATTTAGGTGTTGGGTGACGAAGATGACTCCCATCACGACAATAAGACAACCGACCAGCATGCTGAAGAAGAGGGCACCGGGTTGTCTTGTCTGGACAAAGCCGTAGATTCCATTGGAAGTTACGAGAATGAGGTCAGTCAATCCATCATTTGAGAAGTCGTCACAGACAAGGGCATGCGTAGGTGGTGAAGGAAGCTCCACCGTTGCTAAAATACTCCCACCAGGGGATATCAACACCGCTTCTTGATCCCCAGCGGCAAGAATAATTTCTTGATTATCATGCATGCGCAAAGAAAATGCCTTCAAGGTGGGGACCACCATGCCGCCTTCCATCATCCCCGATGGAGATGGAAGATTCGACCATGTTGCACCAGTCAATATTTGCCACTGCCATACAGCATCATGGCCATGCATGCCAGGATGATAAGATGTGACCTGAAAAATTATGTGGGACAGCTCAGTTGTGTATTCTCAATTTCTAGAAAACAGGACTAATAATGTGCAGGCCAAAAACCGAATTCTTCCTCCACATCTGCAGTCTCTATAAAATGATTCATGATAAGATCGGGTAACTGCAGGGAGAGGGAAAATAGGATTCATGATAATACTGGGATTAGCTACAAAATCTAAAGTAGCATGAAAAATAGTACTCTTCAAAGGCTTTACCCATCAGTATCCTCTGATCTTTTCAGATGCTACAATCCGTATAATAATAGAATGCAATACAACTTACACAGAACAGCCACCGGATACCCATTTCTGGATATTTCCTCAATAAAAGAGAAAAATGCACAGATAACTATTTTATCCAAGTTTTCGGTTGCCAAAAGAGAAAGCAAAAGTTAAATAAGAGCCTACCTCCCCTCGATTCGTCAAGAAGACAACATCACCTTGGGTTCTCCTGTGATGTTTATGACCATCCTTTTTTTGGATAAGGATGGGTGTTGCAACCTCCAAGGAAGCCACCTCTGATGATTGGGCAAAATTTCTCGAGTAGTCTCCATATGGGAACAAGTTAAATGGGGAATGGCGGCATATAGAGACATTGAAAAGTTGTTCTCTCACAGGAACTCCAGATGTCGCCACAGCCCAACAGGGTCTAAGAACTTCCATTGATCCACTAACAACAGTCCGATCAGCACCATGTCCCCCAACAGCCTAGAGAAATGGAAATCAACTCTCATTACAAATGACTCCCTATCTATAGAGCTAATTCTGCAGATACAATCATGAATTGCTGTCAGGAATGTTATCCCTCAGCTGTTTAATTTGCCTTAATTATGAATCCCTTTGTCCTACAGAAATGCAGAATATGGTTCTACATATGCACTTAAAGATCTTTTACACAAAGCCTTTAAAATGTTAAATGCAAAACCAACTTAACTTGAGTGAAAACATTTTATCCATTCCCAGAAACTCTATTATACTCATGGACCAATACCCATGTAGCGACACAATAATATATATTCCAACCTGTGACATGCAACTAACAGAAACATACATATATCTAGGATCATAATAACTAGGGAAAAAGCCATCAAAACCCCCAAATTTTGCCCAGAACAACAAATTTACCCTAAACTTTTTTTGGACACAAAAAACTCCAAATTTTGTCAACCGTGACACATTTACCCCAAACTCTATGGCTAAAGCTAGACTTAGATGAGGGCCACCTCACCAGTGTTGAGTGAGGGCGGCCCTTGCCCGATGCTCCTCACCTGACGCTAGTGAAGGTGGCCCTCACCTAAGTCTGGCTTCCCTCTGCCAACATCGTGGGCTGCCCTCACCAACGCCGGCAAGGGCGGAGAGAAGAAGAGAAGGAAATAAAAAGAAAAAGAAATTTAAAAATAAAAGACAAAAATGTCCTATAGTTTAGGTCAATGCGGTACAAGTTTAGGGTTTTTTGTGTCATGAAAAAAAACTTGGGGTAAATGTGTCACGGGTGATAAAGTTTGGGGTTTTTTGTATCACAAAGAAAAGTTTGGGGTAAATTTGTCACTCTAAGCAAAGTTTGGGGCTTTTGGTGACTTTTTCTCTAATAACTGTACATAGATACTATGAACACTGAGAAAATGATGGACGATCAAATATGTTCAAAACTAAAATCTCTTACCTGGACATGATCAAGAACTCCATCCCCATTGATATCAGCATGGAGGCCACCTTCTCGCAAATTAAGCTAAAGAAAACAACTCCCACATCAACAATCGAACAAAGTGTTGATGGCAAAACAGAATATCATAAAAATCTTTATCCAAAATAATGTTGAACAAAATGCATTTCATGCGTGCATTATGCACAAATTCCAGTTTGTCTGCATGAGAATCTGAAGATGTCATTTGAAGAAAGCAGAGTTGCTGAAGATCGTTGTCCATGTATATGGAGATTGATCTTGTAGATAATATGGTTGGTCCATCATTCTTAATTCATATCAGCCCAGGGATGCATTTGCTGGCAATTGCATATTGGTGTAATAATAAAGAGTCATAAGAATCTACAACCAAAGATCCACTGAGATTTGTATATCTTTTTGTATGCACTACTCTTTAAACACAAATTCAAACTCAAGTTTTAGATATAACTGCACTCAACATATAAAAAAATTAAGGAAAAGAGAAGGTGCAATGCAACAACAGCAATTGTTTTTATAGATAAAGGGCATGGAGTAGACTCTAAGGCATGAGATTTGCACATGTGATTTTTCTTGTCCTTGTAAAAATTCTGTCCACCCAAGATGAGGATAAAGGCTGGCCATATATGTAGGTTATCACTTAGATCAGGGGACTTGCAGTAAATTTTGAGATGAAGTGAGTTAAGCATGTAACTTCCATTAGTACCTTACAAATGGTCCGTCCAGAAGCCAAGTGGACAGCTTCTATTCCTTCTTCTTGATGAGCCACAACAACATTAGGAACCCACCAGAGCTGTGTGTAATTTGTTATAGTAGGAATATAATTCATTGGCTGCACTAAATCAAGAGTATAGGTTACCTCAGGAGATCCAGTTATTACATCACCAATATGAAATACTTCTACTAGCCTATAAGATAGAAAAGTCCTCCAATTGATAAAAATTATACACAAGAAAGAAATCAAACTCAATTTATGTCCTAAAATATAATTGTTCCAATATCTAGGCAAAGTATCTAATGACCTTTACTGTGAGTTGACATAATCATCCAGAGATCTACCATATAGATTCAATGCCTGACTAGCTCAAGCATCTACCATATGTCAGCAAAAGGAGTCCAAGTTCCTATTTCAAAAATATGCAGTGTGTGTCCTTGGCGGAAATGGAAAGCGCATGTAGTAGTAACCAAATCAACAATATATCTTACCTTTACCCAAAAAAAAAAAAACAATAAAGAAACTGTGCTATTTCTGGCAGCACGTAAAGACGAACAGGTGGTGGGCTCAGTATCCAAGATGAAATCAAAAAGTACAGCAGACCAATGAGAAATAAGAGTTCCACGGAGGACTAGAATTAATTTCCTGCAAAAGGCATATTCTATAGCCATTTTACGGATCTCTAGTCCTTATTTTAACGAGTATATTAAAAGACTGGTATCTGGATGTTCATTTGAAGCAACTACCTTTCCTTTCCTATTCATTATTTTCTCCAGAAGATCCGATTCTGCTAATTTCTGGGATCCAGAGCATTAAACTAAATTACTTTACAGGTCACTCAACAGCAAAGTAACAAACAAACCATCTAAACTGTCTCCAGAAGGAATATTGCTGTGCAATGACAGTACAAGCACTCATGGATGTGCATTCATAAACTATGACATGTATGAACTCTAAAAAGCATGTTCGAACAGTTTAACTGCACAAAATACTTTTGTATGGATTACCTTCTTCGATTTTGCAGAGCCAGCAATATTTGCAGCCTTCGCAATTAAGTTTGAAATCTTCTTGGTTGAGTCTTTCCCTGGAGGATGGTTTTCCTCAGGCTTGTGATAGGGGTAATTAGTACTTTTCCCCGAAGTTTTCTTCAGTGTTTTCCTTTTGTGCCGTCGGAAGTGCGACAGCTTTAATAAAGTGTCTTCTCTCCTATCCTATAAAGAGACGTTTGGTTTCAGTAGCACCACAACTGAGACCCACAATGACCAGGAGAAAAAGCTGAAGAACTCCATCAACTTACCCAATGATGTGGCATAATTCCCAAAAGTGATTCTCTGAATTCCCTGCACTCGAACTGTAACATAGTGGCGTCTATTAGAGTTTGTCAGCAAACAGGCAAAGCAGGTCATACTCAATGTCCAAACAACAGATAAAAAAACTCCCTGCCTAATTGTACATGCATGTGAAGGACCACATACTAGAGCTCCCAATTTTCCATCAGGAGACGATTAAATCTAAAAATCCTTGACACATATTAGAGCTCATTGCAATGTCAGCAAAATTAAATTAAAGGTCATACCACTTAGGCAAATGACCTTAAGATACTCCTCTAATAAACAGATCATAAGTCCTCAATGTATGTCAGAACTTTGTCAGTTAGACCATAGACTTTTATTTCCACAAATTACAGTAATTTGCAAATGGCAAGCTATACTGCATCCCAAACCAAGTCCCACCGCCACTGTCAAATGTCACAGACATATGCATTCACGCAATTGCAGTTATATGAGGCTTCCGAAATGACTATTAAAACTGCAACCTGTAATTAGTAATATATTTGTTTAACAGTATATATACTTAATGCACACAATGACAACAACGAGACCCAATCAAACCATAAATCTGCATCCAGAATGAAGATAAAATTGCTAAAAGGAATGACAGAAAGTAATGTGTTGAAAGAGCATTAAAGCTGTGTCAAAGTCATCACATTGGCATACATTGCTATTGTATTAGCTGGCATGAAGGAAGAGCTGCTTCAAGAGATGCAAACTGATAATAAAGCTAAAGCTTCAAAAGATACCTCTCCAGGGTGACGACTGTTTATCGCATGAACATCAAGCTTGTAGTTATGCTGTGGTATTAACTGTGATGGATCTGTGGAATGCGCTTCAATATTCTGGGCAACATAACCGGAAAGAAAATTTGCATGAGAAGAACTGGAAGAAAATGTTACATGCATTAAAGTGCCACCAGCTTACAAAAGCTGAGTTAATGGGTACTCCAGATATAACAGAATTAAGTACTATATATCAAGAAAAGATACTGTAAAAGTGGAGAAGATAACAAAATAAGTTACTAAATTCAAAAGGGCAAGTCTTCTCCAAATTATCATTGCGAAGAGCTCCAAAAAAAGAGAAATGTCATGAAATAGCAAATCAAAATACAAAGAAGAAATTACCTCATTCTTTCTGCTCCATCTAAGTTGACCAGATTTGCCAGCAAAAGCATAAAATGCAAAGTGGCGCAGATCAACAGTTCCCGCATTTTCAGAACCCTAGGCATGTTGAACAGAAGATTAAAGTCCTTGCCTGAAGACTGACCTCGACTTTGCTGGCAAGGCTGGCCATCAAAGAAAAATAGGGTAAAAAAGGTATCACCTCTTTTTCGGTAGCACTTCTTCGATGCTGCTCAGCATTCTTCTCTGACATCCCAATCTCTTCCAAAGGATCCATGAGATGCTATTTACAACCAGGAAAGGAAAAAAGATTGTGTCAGTCTGATGAAAGACTTAGGGATCACAGCAACCATGAGAAAGGGGGTTGAAGGACGAGGGCCAAGGCAATTGTCATTGGAAGAGAGGCGCATAAGCTATTGCAAATAGAAACTGGGGAATAATTAGTAATTGAAGTTCTTTGTAAAAGTGATAAGAAAGGATTTGATGAACATGAATCAGAGTAATGAGCAAGGATGAGCAAAAGCCAGAAGAATTCCATGTTTATCCCAGAAAGAGAGGCAGAAGAATTCCTGCCAGAGTTCCCTACTAAGTAATAATCTGATTTATGAGTTTACACCCTCCTGCCCCTTGCCATTGGTTAACTGGGAAATTCCACTGATGATGAGAAGAAGAAGAAGAAGAAGAAGAAGAAGAAGAAGAAGAACATACATGAGGCTGTGCTTCCATCCTCCCACCAACAATTACTAAACCTGAATCCCCATGCTTGAGAGTATAATTGCTGATTGAGATTGCTATCTCTCGATGGTGGACATTATGAGGAAAATCTTCCTGCCAAAGAGCCCCAGAAATAAATCAGACCTTCGCTAGAGTTCTTTCATGATACGGAAGAATGAAACAACTCGGTGTATCCAAATCAAAATGGTACGTACCTGCAAATTTTCTTCCCATAGTTTATTTAGATTGTGATCAAAGCACATGACAGACCATCCCGAGGTAACTACAACCAAGACTTGCTTCTGTGGTTGCCCTTGCTTGTAATTTTGATCAATCACACCGGTTGCCATGGCTACAGGGCGTCGCCCTGAGGCAACCCGGATCTTATCGGGCAACAAAGTGACCTCCACAATGACACGTGCTTCACTAAATCCCTCATCAACCCGCCTGGTGTGGGGTTCCAATATCTAGAACAACCGCCATGGTATTAAATGAAAAACAGATAAAGGACCAATGGTATTCTCTCCAACATCCCTTATTTTGGGGAATGTGCAGTAAAAACATCTTCAATCAAATTGGCATTTGGCATAATTAAGAAAAACTATTGCTACAAAAAAGTTTCTTGGTCAAAAATGAAAAAAAAAAAAAAAACTAAAATTTCAAAACAGCTATCACTTCTCTAGAGAAGATGCTTGTTCTCCCCAAGAAAATTGAAATTGTTCTGCATAAGTAACTTATTATTCCAGCTCCATCATCATCACGATTGGCAAACTATAACCACCAACACCACCAGATCCACCACCATATGTGGCCACCATTACCCACCGATCACCTTTGTCGTTGCTGCCACTGCACCATCACCATCAGGCAGCTGCAGCAGTGACCACAGTGACCAGCTCCTTCCAGCTGACGGCAGTCTCCAAACTGCCTCCACACCACCTGACTAGCCAGCCACTGTTGTCTGCCACCATGCAAACCCAATCCACTTTGCGCATGGTCAGCAACTACTAAAGTTTAAAGAAGCCTTTTTCCACCCGAAAACAGCTCATTTCGATGCAGACTCGCCCTAAAATCTACAGTCAGATGCTCATGAGGAACTCTTACATCAGTTGCAATGAAAGTATGATCAGTCCTATCAAGAAAGCTACTGAATTTCCACCAAGAAAGCTGGAGTCTGGCAACACAAAGAAATAACCGGGTGGAGGCACAAAACAGAAATGCAAAAGGTCGTGATTGAAAAAGGAAAGCACTTCTCCGTCTATCCTGCTAGGCCAAAATCTCCATCGTTCTAAAACCCAAAAAATACCTCCACAATGAAACGCAAGGAATAGAATATAGACCGGCATAGACACCGCACTATTCGACACGAAACACGTAAAACACGAACGGCAAAACAGCAGAGAGTCGGGGAAAAAGGACCTGAATTTTGGCGTCGTGCGTGGCGACGAGGACCTCCTTCTTGCCGTCCCCATTGAGATCAGCCACGATCGGAGGAGGGAGACGCTCGGCTTCGTACTTGATCGGATAATCGTCCAGCAGATGAAACCACGACTCCCTGAACGAGAAATCACCCTCGTGCTGCACGAGCCCCACGGTACTCAACCAGGATCAGGAACCAACAAACAACCACAGCCGCCAAAACCGAGACACAAAAAGATCCATCGCGCAAAAACCGGAAAACAAAAAATCGAAATCCCCTCGTAACCGAGCCGGCCATCGCTCCGGCGGAAAAAACGGGGGGCGGCGGCGGGGGACACGAAATGAGGGAGGGAGGAGATCAGGGGATCGAACCTGGAGGGAGAAGAAGATGGCGAAGGCGGAGAGCATGAGGATGGCTAAATCTCGCTTCCTCATCGCGAGCCGCTCCTCGATTTCCTTGCTCCTACCTCGCAGAGAAGAGCGCAGAGAGAGAGACAGAAGGTCGCTGTTTTTTGGACTATTGAGTCCGTCTTCAGTCCGGAAACGGCATGTCGTTGCAGTTCCGCTCTGTTGAGATATCAATGGGCTTGGGCCTCGAGCTTGTTCTTTTGGGCCTGGAGTTCGTGGTGCCTTCTTTCTAGAGTAGAGAATTGCCTTCAGCGTGGATTTTTTTTTTTGGTGTTAATTGATCATTATGTATCAAACCATGAATTCCAAGAGTCATCAGCAAAACTCGCCGTGAACAAACTATCAAAGGAAATGGGAAAGAATTCGGCTTGCGGTTTCTCGGTTTGTTACTAAGGTGTAAATGATTGACTTATTGATTTGGGTAATGTTGATTTGGGATGCGGATGATTGATGTATGAGGTACATTTTTCAGTGTGTTCATTTGGGTATCTGTTGTCTTGATCTTTTGACTTTTGGAGTTAAGCTCAATGGCTAGGATTGTACTAATGCGTTAAGTTTTTTAAGATACTAAGATGTCTACATTTAAAGTCCTAGAGATGTTCGATTGAATTTCACTAGAATAATATTTTAACACCTAAGATTACGTTTGATCTTCTAGACTTTTATGGGGAAGGAAAATTAGATTGGATAGGATATAGGTCGGATCAAATAAAAATGAGATTTCTATAATCTCGTACAATATTTGATAAATATTCAAGCTAGATTATATATGTCAATAGTTCAAAGAGATTGAATGTCTATGCAATAGCTCTTGTTGCCGACAGTCTCCTAATATAATGGCTCTTGCCACTAGCAAATTGCACCTTAATCTCATGGCCATCTTGCTTCTCCTCCTCCTCTCTATCCATTTTGGATCGAATGTCAACTGTTCAAATCTCTAAGTTCTAGCAAATGTCCAAATTGCTTGAGTATCTTCATCACTAGTCTACAATCTTTAGCAACCACCGGTTCGGTCGCCACCCCTACCCTCATAGCTAATGTCATGGTCAAGGCTCAATTCTGATGCCTAGAACGTTACACACGACGTGTGTTCTTTTTGTTTTATAATTTATATTTATTATTGGCATGTAGAAGCACGATGAAACAAATAACACAAGAAACGTAATTGGCAAGTTACAAAAATATACACATACAATTTATCTAATTATAACTCTCTTCCAAGTATTAATACAAATGCCAAAAGGAATTATAACACAAGGCATTAACTATGGGAAGAAGGTTGGGTCTTGTAGATACCACATACTCCTATATCCAAACTTTTTACACAATGTCACCTAGTATACTATGGATCAACAACCTTGTCCATCGACATGTCACCATTCCCATCAAAACCCCTTAACGGTTTGACTAGCTCACTATCGATATTCAAGTACCAAGCGACAAATTGATGGGGAATATGCTCTAAATACCCCACGTCGACCCTAATCAAAGCTTCGGTTACCTTCAAAGCAGAATAATCCACAACAAAAATTAATAACTCTCAATCTTTTAAGCACAGTAGTAATTTGATAAATAAAAAGGAAGTCCATTAATTCACCTTGTAATACTTGATATATCGAACTTGAAGCTTTTGAAATAAAAATGTGGAACCTTTGATTTAAAAGAGAATGAGATGAAAGAGAAGGGGAAGAAATATGGGACTCTCATTCTTTTTAGGAATGAATTGGAGATTTCTTTTTAAATGAGAGTATCTATAACGACTCGTTCAAAGAAAGCGCGATGTATCTAGGAACTAATAAGAGTTAAGAAGAGATAATATTGATCAACCATGAGTTAAAATATTAATAACTCTGAGTTGAAAACAGGTGGTGAAAAAATAGTAATGTGGTCAAATTAAAATGTCACAAGTGGCTTAACCTATGGTTTCAAAGTAGAAATTTTGATAAATTGCCATGATATCTAGTATATTAGTATGTAAACAAGAAAATCAGCATCTGTTTTAAATATTGATAAATCAAAAATGTTTTTTGAACCCACTAAAATATTCAACAAAAATTATCGCATGCTAGGAAGGACTCAATTTAGTAATTCTTGAACATACAACTCATCTAATATGTAAACTCTGAGCATATTAGTTTCCGTTAAAAATTAATGTGGCGATACATGTTTTATCACTACCCTACTAATCGACCCAAAAGTAAAGTAATTCAATTCTAATGGTGATGGTGTTGGTGTGTCGAACCTATGTGCACACTCTTGAAAGGCAAAGCCGTAAATATGGAGATCCATGTGCAAAGTTCATTAGTGATAATGATGTGTGATTTGTTAAGGGCATATTTGGTAACCATTTTGTTCATAGAAATTTTTTTTCGCTTAGAAATGATTTTTTTTTTTTAATTCTGTTCTTGAGAATAATTTCTGAGTTTTTGAAGGCATTTGATAACTATTCAAAATTTCTATTCCCAGGATACCAGGATAGAAATGCATTTGATAGGATTCTTAAACATTTTTGTCCATTTTAATTTTTTAATACTTTTATTATATTTTTCTTATTTTTCTCTTCTTCTTATTTTTCCCTTTTCTCTTTTCTTCCTCCTTCTTTATGGCTGGTCCCACCATGAGCCCATAGCGATGGTGATTGATTGGGCGAGGTCCAATGAGCCTCCCACCATGAGCATCAACCTCTCTAGATTTGGCAAGGCCCAGCCTCATATTGGTTGGCGAGACTTGCCTCACTCATCAAATCTGGTGTGGAGAGTCTCACCTAGCCACCAGTGACGCTTGGCCTTGCCTAGATCTATGAGACTGAGGCTCGAAGTGGCTAGGCAAGGCTCCGAGAAGCTCGCTGGACCTCGCCCTAGCCTAGCGAGGCTTTGGCAAACTTGCTGGATCTCACCCAATCGGTCGCTAACCACTAGTGGCGGTGGCTAGTAATGGCCGATGGAGGAAAAAGAAGAAAAGAGAAGGAGAAAAGAATAAGAAAGAGAGAAAAAAAGAAAAAAGTTGGACTTGATTATGAAATTGTCTCTAGGAACAATAAGTTATTTTTTTCTACTTCTTGATTCTATTTCACATCTATTCTCAAGAATAAAAAAAAATGGATTTTTACTCCTAGGAACAAAAAATATAGTAAACTAGTTTTTTTTTTCTTTTTTTGTTCGAGGAACAAAATAATAAAATCAGTTATTCTCGATAATGTTACCAAACAAGGCCTAATCGAATGATGATCTTATGGCTTGGATGTAATCACAAATATAGAATGTGATTATCTCTGCCAATTATGCCTTGATGATGATGTACCTTGATTTCTATTTTTGGTTTGTTTTAAAGCTTTATGAACTTTTTTTTTTTTGGTAAAAAAAGCTTTATGAACTTTCCTTAACTAGTTTGGTTTTTATCGATTTGGTTAACCGAACCAAACCGATAAATAATCTCTCTCAAGAATCGAATCTCGTTTCTTTCCTCTCGTTTTTGGCTCTCTACACGCGCAACAGAGATACGATAATAACGAAGCTTCCATGATCGGCGCTGTGGATTGCCTGCTTCGCCAGCAATCCGTCTCCGATCCTTCTTAAGCCCTCCACCTTGTCTGGGTACTCGCTCTCCTCACCTCCCTCTCTCTCACTATCATCTTAGCTCATACGGCCATGGCTTTCGGGCTTTCCCAACTGATTCTTTGTGAGGTTTGCGGTCTTACATCATTGTGTCCCCAAATGCGATCCTTCTCTACAGTCTCGCTGGAGGAGAGGCCTACGCAAATTGCCTTGTCTGGGTACTTGCTCTCCACACTGGCGCGCACCACGATTTGATCAGGAGGCTCGATGGTCGCCGCTCATTGCTCGACGTCGCTTCCCAGTCGAACTTCTTAAAAGGCCAGGTTCACTTTTCGAGCATCGGAGCTTTCAGGCAATCTCGATTCGCTGGTATTTTGTGAAATTCTCTTGCTGTTTTCGTAATGGGTTTCGTTGATGGTTGACGATGGTTGTGGCGGATTGTTTGTGACTGAGTAGAGTGGTGCGATTGAATCTAATGGTTTGCGTGTGGTTGTTTGAAAAATTAACCATTGATGATTTGACTTGGCGTGTGTAGTGTATTTCCGTTATTACTCTCAGTTTCTGCGAATGAAAGATTTGTCGTTGCCTGTTGATTCCCTTTTATGCTCCATGGTGTGTAGTTGCTTAAATGGTTTGGAAAGTGGGGAGGGATACAATTAAGGCGGGGACGAATCTGGTGCCCGTGAGTGCCATCTATCCCTTTTTTTATGATTCTTTTGAATGGGTTTGTATGCGCTTTCGGCGGTCACATTATGACAGGTTTGCTGATGTTCTTCTCCATTTAGGATGTTGTTCCGAGGCTTGTAGCGAGGATTTCGGTTACTTTCATTGGGTTGTCCGTTGCGTTTTTATGCTGAAGTCATTCTTATCCACTGCCTTCTTTCTACTAGTAAAATCTCCGCTTCATTCTTCCCTTTTTCCATTGATAGCTTCGAATTCACTTCATTTGAGATCCTCTACTCTTTTGTTTTGTTTCCATTGCTTGAAAGCTGAAAATTGATGTTTGAGGTTTTAATTTAATCTTGTTCTACAATGTACAGTCTGCTTGGTACATTGCTTGGTTATCATCTTCACCTTGACTCTGGATTTGGTGCAAATAGTTGGCTCGTCCATTTAGAGGTTTGGCAAATGGATTTAATGTTAGCAGATTCTCTCAAAGGAATCCGTCTGTTCATCAGAACCTTTTCTTCCTTAGTAAACGGCTTGTCCATACATCTATGCATAAATGCATGCTTAATAATATGTTATAAGATCATGATAATCTTTTAGGAACTTGCAACTAGCTGATTTAACTGGGTTTAAGCAGCGAAATTGATTTGATTATGTAATTGTAACTGTTGAATGCTAGTTTTGCTGATATGATAAATTTGCTTAAATATTGTTATAATGCCCATTTGTAGATCTCCATATCAAGACAAAAATATCATTTGCAAAGCCAAATATACAATGAACTAATCTTTAATGAGTGAATATAGTGGTACAAATAGAATGAGGCTAAGAAATGTTAGATGGGAACACTTTAAAATGGCAGAAAATAGCCAAGGCAAAGCTGAATGTCTATATTGTGGGGCTATTATTGGTTGTTCTAGTGCTTAAGGGACTAGTGGGATGTGTAATCATTTAGGTAGATGTAATAATTATTCATATGCGAACATGGAGAAAAGGCAAAAATGTGCCTCGAATGAGCTCGTTGGGGTCAGTAATTCTATTTCAGCTAATCCTCGGAAATTTGATCAAGATGTTAGTCAAAAAATCTAGTCGCGATGTTTATTATTGGTGAAATACCCTTCAAGTTTGTGGACCTTGAGGCATTTCGAAAATTCGTGAGTAGAATCCTGCCAAAGTTTTTAAGTCAAGACGGACAAGAAGCAGCAGATTCCAATAGATCTGCCAAAGTTTTTAATCCCCTCAAGAAACAAAGAGAACTCTTATAAGTTATACTTGGAGGAAATAAGTAAATTAAAAAAATATTTTTCTGATGCTTCTCCAAGGATTTGTCTAATCTAAGTTATATGTGCCTTATTACTTACTTTGTAAATGTTGATTGGAAGTTGTAAATAAAATTTTAAATTTTTGTCAAATCGTAGGACATTCTACTGAGATTATAGGAAAATGGGTTGAGAAATGCTTAACTAGTTGGGGGATTGAAGGCATTATTTCTATCACTGTTGATAATACTAGCTTCAATGACTTAGGAGTTCAATACTTAAAGAAAAACTTAACTCTTGGAATGTTTTTGTATTATTAGGTGCGTTATTCCATGTGAGATGTTGTGCTCATATTTTCAGTTTGATTATGAAAGGAGGTTTGAAAGATATAAATGATTCCATTGTTAAAATACACTTAGTTGTACGTTATGTGAGATTCTTCTCTTTCGAGGTTGCAATGGTTTAAGGAGTGCATTCTGCTGAAAAATATTGAGTCTAATAATTTTATATATTTAGATGTGGAGATTGGATGGAACTCAACATACCTGATGTGGAAGTGGCCTTGAAGTTCCAAAATGCTTTTATCTCATTAAATATTCAAGATAAAAGATTTGCTGAAGAGCTTTCCCAGGTGAGATGGTTGCCTACTGATGATGATTGGTATTTTGTGCGCCAGTTTCTTTCTTTCTTGAAGTTGTTTTATGATGCGACTTTAAAAGTATATGAAAGATGTCTATAGGATTTATATGATGATTGATAGATATTATAAGGATGAGGACATGAGTTTACAGGAAATAGTCAAGAGAATGAAGATCAAGTTCAATAAGGTTATTTGACAATGTGAACAACATAAATCTAACATGGTTCATTGCGTGTATATTTGACCCTTGACATAAGATGGAGTATATGAAATGGATGACTAATTAAGTCTATGAAAGCAATCGAGTAGAAATTTTGCGAGATAGAATGACAAAATATATTATATTATTATTCGAGCAATATCGCATCGGTACATGCCCTAAAGCAACGTGAGATTAAAGAGGACAAGGACAATGAACATGTCAATGTCTTCTATGGTTGGTGCGGATATTATGAATGTATCTTAGTCAAATGGGACAAGAAAATATGAAAGAAAAATCTGAATTAAATAAGTATTTGGAAGAAGGATGTGAACGATATAGCTCCACGTTTAATATCTTAAATTGGTGGAAAGTCAAATTCTTTGAGATATCCTATCTTGTCTTCCATTACTCGAGATATTTTGGATGAACCCATCTCCACTATAGCATCACAGTTTGCATTTAGCACAAGAGGTGGCATACTTGACATATTTCATAGCTCTGTGACCCCAGTCATGATGAAGGCTCTTATATGTACTCAAAATTGGTTACGATTCGCATTACTTTCACAGTCGATTGGGGAGGACTTAGGAGAACTTGAAAATTTCGAGTTAGGTGAGAAAAAGATAACCACATAATATTTATATATTTCAATATTACAATTGATACTTCAATTCTCATTTTTATTGTGAATTTAATGTAGAATTGCCAAGTATGGCCATGGACCTAAACTTAATAGCGATTTCTCCTGAGGAAGAAGTATACCTAAGTATCAAAAGTTAAGAAAGTGACTCTTAAATGTCACTTCCGACAAACCTCGTTGGAAATCTTAAGTGGCAATTTTTTATTATTTGTCTTGCTTATGTGGCTCGCTGAAGAGCTGACTCAGTAAGGAATTGCAAAAACGACGTCGTTTTGGCATGGATTTGAATTTTGATATAAAAATTAATTAAATTAAATTATAAACAAAAAATTTAGAAAAAAGAAAGGAAAAAAAAAGGGGAAGAAGGCGGCTAAGGCTGAGCCCTTGCCACCGCCACCTCTTCGCTACCACCGAGAAGGACCAGTGACGGTGTGGGGAGGGTTGGCCGGGGTCGCCGGGCCCTAGCCAAGGGCCTGCGACCCCGATTGATCGGCGGCGAGGGCCCGTGAGCCCTCGCCCAGATCTAGGGTGAGGGTCACGGCCCTCCCTCAGATCAGGCGAGGGTAGGTGGCCCTTGCTCGGTCCGGCCAAGGGCTATTGCTCGCTAAGGTGAGCCCCAACGGGTGGCGGCCTTTGGCCGGATCGGGGAGAGCCATGACCCTCGCTTAGATTTGGGGCGAGAGTCAACGCCACCGGTTGACTAGAGTTGCCAGCTCCTAGCCAAGGCCTAACGACCCCAATTGACCCTCCCCCGTGTCGTCGGCCCTTCCCGACGGCGGCGGAAGGGCTCAGCCCTTAGTTGCCTCTATTGGCTTTTTTTTTTTTTTAACATTTATATTTTTAAATGTTTTTAATAAATTTAGTTTTAAATTTAATTTAATTAATTTTCTATCATATTATAGCAAAACGACGTCGTTTTGCATTTGTTTAGCCATATCAATGTGTAAAACGATGCCATTTTACACTTACTTTTTCGGAAAATTGTCACATTAGTATTTTGGCTGGATTTTCCCGTCCATTTTGCTCCGATTTTGGCACGTGTTACTTTCTTAACTTTTGACACTTAAATATCCATCCGTGCCAAGTTTTGACACTTAGGTGTTTGGCACTCTTTCTCTTGATAATTGACGAACTTAGAGTCAAGTAAAATATGTGTATAAAATATGTGTGCTCCCTTAAAATGCTCTATTTTTTTTTTATTCATCTCTATTGGTTCTAGCTTGGAATAAACCATTTAGCTATTTTTAAATGATCCAAGTTGTCATCTGATTATCTTATTTTCACCATCTCACTATATTTGTCACACTTTAGCATTCATATTGATCTCCTCAGTGGTGAGGCATAGAGTTGATCCAAGTTTATTGCAGGAGAGATAAGTAACGAATCAAAACTAGATTTCTTTGAATATGAGGAGATGCTTATAATTAGAATACAATATGAGTGGAGAAAGGTGAGACTTTGTTTTGTTGCTTTCTTTCCACTTCTCTTTTATTGTTGATTATTTCCGTTTTTTTTTATCTTTTTTTTTCGCCAAGATAATATTGTTGAGCTAAAATTATATCATTCATGATCAAGTGATCTCTGATTGCTGGTAGAATCCTAGGAAGGACAGCTCAAGAAATCGAGAAGTACTAGAATTTCAGATATTCAACAAGCCAATAAAAACACTAAATCAAGATGATTGTCTTACTTAGAGCAACATGAATGCTTGGATTGGAAAATTTTCTCTAGGATATGAAGATTTTTGTCAATTTGGGATATGTACTTAAACCTATTGAAGTTCCAGGTCATTTCCTATGATCTTTTGAAGTGGAGTTTTTCCCCTCTTTTTGTCAATTAATTTTTATTTGGGTGCTTATGGTCAGGGTAAAGCCATTGGTTTTTTCAAGGTTCAATGTCTGTTTTTGTTTTCCTCAGCGCAATCAGTTTTGAATGGACTCTTGTTTTATTATTGTTGATATGCTTACACAAATTTGAGAGCACTTGTAAATTGCAATAATCGTCTAAAGATGTAAAAAAAATGTGATCCTGCAGGGCGTTAATTAAACTGGGATTGGACCGATCTGAAAATATACAGAAAAAAGCGAAAATAAAAAATTCGAACTGAACTGAATCAAACCGGGGCCTAGGAAAATTACTTTTATAATATTTGACCAAAAAAACAAAAAGAAAACAAAAGTGAACACCCAACATTGAAAATCCGAATCAAACCAAGGCCAGGAAAATTACTCTTATAATATACAATAGAAAAAATGAAAAAAAAAACAAATGCAAAAATCGAAAACCGAAAAGTGAAAAAACCAAAAACCGAAGAATGGAACTGAATTGAAATTTTGATTTGGTTAGGTTCGGCAGTTTTTACTAATGATTCAGTTCAGTTTGGTTTTTTTACAGAATTGAATTGAAATGATTCGGGAGGGGATTAGGGACGCGTAAGTTTGGTTTTTCAAAAAATCAGAATTGAATTGAACCATTGATACCCCTACTTATTATGGTGACTTTTGAGATTTTCTATAGATTCTTTCATGTATCATTTTGATAATGAATGAAAATTTCTTTTGACAAAAAAAATCCTAAAGGCTCGAATGATCACCATTCTAGCTAGAAATTGATTTTTAAAAAAAAACGAGATTTTTCTATTTTTATTTTTAGAAGGATTTTTATATAAAAATACGCGTTTGATAATGCCAATTTTTTTTTCTATCCTGGCCGCTGTTTGGTAGGAGGGGAAACAGGGGGCGGCGATAGGTGGTTTTTCTATTTTAGAAAGAGAGAAGTAAAAAGATTTTACTTCTTATTTCTATTTTAAATCTATTTCTAGAATAAAAATCTATTTTAGAAATAGAAAAATGAAATAGTTTTATAAAATGGATTTTTGTTCTAAAAATGAGTTTAAAATAGAAAAATAATTCTAAAACAGAAATAGAATAGCTATTACGGACGGGTTAAGGCTGCATAAAATAAAATTTTGGCCAACCACTACCACTTACCACCTACCACGTTCAAATCCAACTAAAATTTCCACATGTTACATTTATTACATCCATTTCCTACATACTAATAATTCATGTAAAAATTTCCGGCTGTCACACCAGCCAACAAATATACAGTGATGAAGGTACACCTACTCGAGATAGAGGGAGACGACGGTTGTTACTCCAAATCTGACCATGGAGGGGGACGATGACCAGTGCTCCAAATCTAAGCATGGAGTTCCTCCATAGTCGACATGCTGAGATTGTCACCATGACTTGGGAGGCTGAGCATGTCATCCATGAACAGTTAAAGAGATAGGTAAGAAAGACGAGTGCTATATATATATATATATATATATATCTCGAATAATGATTAAATATATTTTTTATTCTTATTCTAACTTAATCTACTTTTGCTGTCAAAATCTTTAGCTGGAAAGCTGGGACCAAGATATATTTCCATATTCTCTCGATAACGAAAGGAAACTATCTTTTTGCTTCCCTCGTGATGTTCCAACGTTTCCCGAAATCAACCTAAAATATCGCTCCCGAACATCCCTTGATTTCCATTGGGACATTAGAAAAATCTTAATCACCGACATGTAATATGCGAAGTTGGCAAACACGAGCTAACCCGACGTGACGCAGCACGAAGCGACGAGGTAATGATCATTGGTTTGCGCGCCTTCTCCTTCTCAACACGGCGAAGCATCATATTCCATTCCCACTCTTTTTTTTTTTTTTTTTTTTCCAAATTACATAAATATTATAAACCTACCAAACGAGCGGACTGGATTGTATTGAGGTGTACCATAAATGAATTTGACCCAAATTAGTCAAGTTAATTTATATTGATTTTTCTTTTATTTAACAAGCTATACCTAACTCGATGTGATCTGCAACGAACTAAACCCTAAAAAATAGCATACCGAAGAACAAAAACCAATTAATATAGAATTAAAAACGAAAAGAAATAACACATTTGAAATTACATCTTTGGTGACGTGATCTCGGCTTTGAGCTTTTCTCCTGCGTTCTTTCTACTTCTCTAGTTCGATCAGGTTGAGGAGGGATACAAAGGTGGCTCATCAAATGTCAAACCCAAACCATGGGAAGTCATCCTGAATTTGTTCTTGAAGGGTGGCCCCCGAAAAATACAAAAAAAAAAGGAAAAGTGAGAGAGCTTCGGACACAAACCATCAAGAGCGCACAATCGATTCGGCACAAATTCCCTAATCTTACATATTCGATTTTGAGCCAAATTTAATAATTTAACCAGCTGTTAATCATTATTGCTTTCGAATTTTGGATGATCACAATTTTATAAAAGCTCATATTACAGATAGTAAGTCCGATGACTCATGAATTAATTGACTTTATATATATCGAACATAATCCGAAGAAAAGAAGATAACAATTTTCGTGTGGGGATGGATTTTCTAGTTGTCGCTCATTTTCGGCACCTTTACAACTAGCGGCAGCTAGAGATCGTTTCCCCGACGTCGCAGGCGAATCTCCGTGGTCCTTCGCATTCCCAATAATTTCCCCCACACCCCTCTTCTTGACCCCTGGCGGCCGAACCGTAAATTCCGCAGCAAGCAGGGGCCATTTCCAAATTCCCTGCCGGCCACCTTCTCCTCCTACTTATATAATGAGGACGAGGCACCGAAACGGAAAGACGTGCGCTCGACAAGATCCTCGGAATCGACGAGGAGCAAACGGCAGCAGCAGAAGAGGTTTCCAGCTGTCGCGAGGCGGCTAGTGTCGTGCAGTGCAGGGAGCGAGAATGGCGTCGTCGGAGGAGGGACAGGTGATCGGCTGCCACACCGTCGGGGCTTGGACCGAGCAAATCCAGAAGGGCAACGAGGCCGACCAGCTGGTACCATCTTCTTTGTTTCATCTCTCTCTCTCTTTTCGTCCCTTCGTTTGCTTTCGTTTCGTTCGCGTTTGCGCTTTGATGTCCGGCGGCGAATGTCCGGGACTGGCGGCGTTTTTTTTGGTTGGCTTTTTGCAACTCCGGATGCGTGATCTTCCGGCTGTCGAGGTTGCGTGTTACGGGTTCTTTTTTTTTTTTTTTTTTTGGGATTTGGCCGTGGCTCGGTTGATCGTCGTGAAAGGCGAGGCGTTGACTTCGATTTAGACGTGCCCGATTCGTGGATGGATTCGTACATGAACAAGAAAAGTGATTTCGAGTCGTGATTCGAGTGCCTGCTCTGATCGGGTTCGGCTGGTTGCACGTTTAATTTCCACCGGAAGCGGTGTGATTATCTACGGAGATGAGAAAACCCCCCGAATTGACGTGACTCTTGTTGAGTTTCTTCAGGCGGAAGATTCACAAGCCGTCTACATACGCGTGCATTTATGCAAATTTATCTGATTTTCCGGGGTCGTTCGTGGTTCGGCAACTATATCTTATGTAATTGTCAAGTGAACTGCTTTGTGGACCCTAGCCCGTGAGGGGGTTTGCTTCATCAACTAGGTTTTGATTTTTTATAGCTGCGGTTTCTCCAATGAGCCCTGCACTGGTTTGGCTTGAGAGCAGTGGTCGAAAAGGGGGTATATCTATAGATTTAGACAGGTTCGGCCTACGACCGACCACATGGAAAATAGTGGCTTGATGTTACGTCGTAACCCACGATAGTAGTTCTTGCTGTAGGCAATGGTATTGGATAGACCGCTTCCTCGGTTGGACTGTTCTTGTATTTTTTCTCTGTTATTTTTCTTTTGATGGAGACATACTTCTTTTAACTTTGTTTTAAGCGAATAATGATATCTTCCGAGATAGGACCAAGTCCACGGTGGGAAACAAAAAGAAAACATGCGCTTGAGGAGCTTTCGTCTTTAATTTAGACATGACGAAAAGAAGTGACAACTAGAGGTCAAGGAACAGTGTAAATTTTGAGTCTTGATGAGGAAAACTACGATGGGAAGTGGCTTGCAATTGATAAGCTGTTATCTAAGGAAAAATATTACTGTATATTTGTGCGATGAACATGGGATCACACTCTTTTTCTTAGTTGATTTGTGCTGATGTTCGATGCCTGTGTGATTAGTCACGGCAATTTCCCTTTCTAAGGATCAAATCAGTTGGTTGCTAGTAGTCCTTACCATGTCATGCCACAGAAATACCTGAAAAACAGGTCATTTGACGTTCAACAAAGACAGAACTGAAGTCCCATGCCATTGCCATTGCCATTGGCATATTTTGAACTGCAGATTTCTCCAACATGCCAATTCATGGATGACCTACTACTCTATCATCCAGCTTGATTTTAGATGTCCTCCCTGGACATTGAGGCGATAGAATGTTGTGTCAAAGTCATACTGTCTCCCAGTTCTTCTTGCACTTGTACAGAATATGGCCACCCTTCCAATTTAGTTTTCTAGAAGTGATTTACAGGGTGTTGTGACAGGCGACAAGCTTCCAACAAATCGATTTAAAATTCAAGGCCGAGAGGGTCCGCTTCTTTTGTTTCTAACCGACCGTTCTTTCTTTTTCCTGCATTAAAGCTCTGGGTCCAGTTTCAGATTCTCATTGATAACGATTGCTACTTTAATTAATGCAGGTAGTTGTGGACTTCACTGCATCATGGTGCGGACCGTGTCGCTTTATCGCACCTTTCCTGGCAGAGCTGGCCAAGAAATTCCCCGCCGTCCTTTTCCTAAAGGTTGATGTGGATGAGCTGAAGGTAAATATAAAATTCCATCCCATACGGAACTAAGATTGTTTCCCCAATTCCCCCATCCTTCCTGTGCAGTTAAATCACGGACTAATCACTTGCGTCTTTGCAGCAAGTTGCTCAAGAATGGGCTGTGGAGGCGATGCCCACCTTCATTTTCGTGAAAGGGGGGAAGGTTGTGGACAAGGTGGTCGGAGCAAAGAAAGATGATCTTCAGCAGACCATCGGCAAGCATGTGGCTACTGCTTCAGCTTAATCACGCGGGCTCTGCAGGCTCCGCAGTTGTCTTTGAAGGACTCTTTGGAACAAGCTGCAATCCGCAGTGATATATTATAAGCGCCATGTGTTGTGTTGAGATTCTTATGTCTGCAGCATGGAGTGATTTTAGTGGAACTTTACAATCATGATGAATAAAACAAGAGGAATTGATGGCGATTTCTGAAAATCTGTTGGTGATTTTCATCGTTTCTTCACTTAAAACTCTCTATGCCTCCCACTGACACAATCAAATTACATATTCATTTGAATGCGTATTAACTTGACCCCATCATTTTAGTAGGTTTGGACACAACGTATGTCTTAGACGTCGTGCAATTTGTCCCATCTAAAACAAGTGCGATTTCAAAGGTCCCTATCAAACAAGTAAAAGAAATAAAATTGCTACACATAAAAAAAGATTGCTTACCCAGCAGCCAGCATAAAAGTCTATACATTCGTTTGAATGGTCTCTTCATAGGGTCCTCAATGCATTCAAAGTAGGACTAATAGATTTCAGCATGTGCTTGCCATGTCCAGGTTCAAAGAATCAATACCGTAAGCGTGAATTGACCATTTAATCCATATCATGATATTTCAAATATAGACTTATAAAATGATAAATATTGCATCTGAATTTTTTGTTACTTTTTTGAAACTGGGTTTTTTTTAATGTATTACAGCATGTTACATGGTATGGCATATTCAACAGTGATGCCCTTTTTTTGGATCTCAAATTCGCGGATGTTTCCCACGATATAACACGGTGACGATGTTTTGATCTGACGTCCAGTCAACCCGACAAAGGAATTCGAGCACTTTCAATGCCTTTAGCTTTTGAAGAATCGAACAGTAGCAGCACGTTTCCTCTGCATTTCGGCGGTTAGATGCTCACGTTCAGACCGAGCAAGAACCGCGAACTTCGCATGGTATCGACCGTTTCTCAGTTTCGATCCTGAATCCGCTCCTCGCCCGACGCCGCAACAGGCGCTGACCCATTCGAGCGCACTCGAAACAGAGACTACCCGCCCCCTTTTTCATGTTTCGCAAGTGCCGCTCGATTCGTGCTGATCCGAGTCGACTCCTTGGCGACGCGATGGCGGTGGGCAACTTCTCCAGGCCGAGTGCATGCACGCTCGGACCCGAGAGGACGACGGCCGCCGGGGTTCCGAGAAGGGCGCTCGGGAAGCTCGAGGACCCGAGTTTCGGCTTCACAAGAGCAAGGGCCAACACATCCTCACCAACCCGCGAGTTCTTGATTCGATCGTCCGGAGGGCCGAGCTGAAGCCCGGCGACACCGTCTTGGAGATCGGACCCGGGACGGGGAATCTCACGCTGAAGCTCCTGGAGGTCTCCCGTAAGGTCGTGGCGGTGGAGATCGACGGCAGGATGGTGGACGTCCTCCGGAAGCGCGTGGCTGACCGTGGGTTTGAAGATCGGCTCACTGTACGTGGTTTAGTATGTAATGTGTTCGACGAAATGCCTCGCAGAAGCTTTTCGGCCTCTGAAACGGCGAACTACACTAGACTCCTTCCGGGTCTGGATAAATTAAACACAGCACTGCTTATAAAAGAAAGAAAACGGAAAAGTCCATACTTTGAAAGTAAATATTTTCAGACTAGATGGCCAACAAGATGGCTCATAACTCTTGTGAGCATGACTTATCGAGTCTGCTTACATCTGAAAAATAGGGAGCATAACTAAGTGTTTTGAAATAAAGGGTGACCCTGTAAGTTTGCTTAAGTATCGGTTCTATTTCTTCCTTCTTTGAGATGGCCTAGATGGCCTAGGTGACACAGACCTGTGATGGTTTATGCAGGTGATACAGAAAGATGCGCTGAAGACAGAATTTCCACCATTTGATATTGTAGTTGCCAATATTCCGTATCAGATATCGTCACCACTTGTAATTAAATTGGTGTATGGGAAAATCCAGTTTAGAAGCGCGACTCTCCTCCTGCAGAAAGAGTTTGCAAGGAGGTTATTAGCAAATCCTGGTGACTCAGAGTATAACAGATTGGCTGTCAATGTGAAGCTGGTCGCTGATGTGGAGTTTGCAATGGATGTAAGCAAGAGAGACTTTCTTCCTGTTCCTAAGGTCGACTCGTCTGTGGTCGTTATCCATCCAAAAACTGAACTTCCTAAGGTAAATCTTGCTGAGTGGTGGGCTTTCACAAGGACTTGCTTCGGCAAGAAGAATAAAACTTTAGGTGCAACATTTAAGCAGAAGAGGAAGTTAATGGAGATCTTCAAGACTTCCACATTGGCTGGTTTGAAAAAAGACGTTGCCATCAATAACGATGATGGGATTAGTTGTGTTTCTGTTGAAGATGGTGATATAGATGAAGAGGGGAACAGTGAAGAGGAGTCTCTGTCGTCGTCTGTCCCTGAAGGGGAGATGAATCTGTTCAAGGAGAAGATTGTCGGGGTTCTGAGAGCCGAGGGGTTTGAAGATAAGAGGCCTTCAAAGTTGTCCAATGATGAGTTGTTACATTTGCTGGCAGTACTTAACCATGCTGGAGTTTACTTTCATAATCAGGCCGAGTCACGACAGAACGCCTTACTAGCTGATGTATAGCACTGCACTACACCATCAGTGTATTGGTGTCGAGATGAAAATATGAACCATAAGTTTCAATTTTTTTCACCACTCATTGTTTGGTACCTTGTAGAAGCACCACACGTCTTTGTTTTAAAATTAATGCAACATCTGCTGTTAGAAACTAAATGTGTAATGACTTTAGCTACTGGATTCACGACGCCGCTTCTCTGAAAATGGGAGAGAACTCATTCCAATGTGCATTCGTTGAGTACTCACCAAAGCAGAATAAGCAGTACCCGAGGGTCAAATAAAGGCGAAAGCAGGCTGTAGGCCTGCAACTGCTTCATCCCAATGTTAATTCACCATTATCGAGGATTGTAGGGATCTTGGAATATATAATTGGAGGATTATTGTTGTAGGGAATGCCAACATTTGACATATGTCAAAGCTCGGCAACTTTTGAATCATACAAGATGTCCTTCAAGTTCTTGCTATGGCTTCCCCGGATCAAGTAGAATTTTGCAGACGAGGCAGGGATCAAATTCCAACGTGTTGCTCCTAGTTAACTAGAGAAGCTTCCTACTAATAAAAGGGAGGGAAGAAAATAAAGCTCGAATTAAGTCAACAAGGGAAACTTTTGGCTTGTGTTCCTGAGCCATCCTTTTCTATTCCCAGAAAATCTGAGCGAAGGATTGCTGAACTTTTTCTCAGAGAAGAAATAAGACAAAATAGTAGTTTGCAGTTGGTTGGAGTGCACGGCATTTTCGGTTACATAAAGAAGTGTAGCCTTACAAAAGGTGCCTACACTATTGGTCCTTGAAGGAAGCAAGACCTCTCTGAGCATCTAACGCCGCTGAAAACTCTATGATTGACTTGGTTATTAATGTACATCCGCCTAATTGTGTTTGGCCAATCATATGACAGTTGCACCTAACGGTGTAACCTTTATAGGTAGCTTCCTTTTCATCTTGACAGTCGGAAAGGAGACAATCTCATCTTTTTCAGCTATCCAACTGCACAGCAGAATGCAAGAATAAGCAGTAGGCAGATGATCTTGGGAAAGCAATATGATTGATTAGCAGATCTTTCCATTACATTATCTAGTCAAGGAAGGAAGAAGTTACCCGTAAGTGGTGACAAAGTGATGAAGAAAGATTGAGATCTCAAGTCTGGACAATTCTAGGCCTGGACATAGCCTCTGTCCACCCCCAAATGGTGTAAAGCAGGTGTTATTGACCGCAGCTCCTGTTTTCTGCCAATAATGAATCACAATGCAAGCATATCGCATGAGTAATTGCTTACTTTCCGCCAAGTTGCCTAAGTCACAGGCAAAGGAAAAAAGCCAAAGAAACTGTTTGTGCAGTTCTTCAAGCATGATTTGAGGACCAGGAAATCTAATTTCCAGCAAGACTTGTGAAGGGTTATGTCAGCCAATACAAAGACACGGGTCTTTCAAATATCTGAATTACAGGGAGTTAGCTGCTCCTAATATGAACACTTTGGGCCGGTGATGTCAGACATGGTTTGAACAGTTTGTCATGCAAAGTATGTTGCTTGAGTTACCATCAATGAGCTCACTACTGATTCTTGTGCTTCTAAAAAGGAATTTCTTGACACCACAACCTACGTCCACAACTATTCTTTCAATGACTCTTCCTTCCTAAGGTTACTGTAATAGTTGTCAACAATGTAATAATTTAGCTTATTGTTGCTTCAGAGGAAGTTATCAGGTTCATTACCACCCATCTCCAAGGATTGAATTCATATGGATCTTCATAGTTGTCTTCATCCATGTGTACAGAGATAAAGGATGCCAAAACACACCACCCTTGTGGTATCAAGTGACCTGCATAAACACCAAAGAGGCTTTAATAAATGCAGAAAGATACTTATTGGCTTTATTGATGATTTTTACTTTTAAAACACCATGCAGCAAATTTTATTTTTAAGGGACAGATAAATAAGACATACAACAAGGTTCACCTTTGATTTCAACATCTTTCACTGCTTTTCTCCACACCCCGTTAATAATATTTGCCAATCTCAGGGTTTCGCTAATCACCTGAAACCAAATAAGAAGGCAAATATGAGGTGAATACTTCTCTATTTAGTTTCGTTAAAAATAAAATGGACCTTTTCCAGTAACGCTTGACTCCCCATTGATACTTACATTTTGAGTGAATGACAAAGACATATAGTCAGTCCATCCATAGTCATCACCAGAATCAGCCTTCTGCCTCTTCAATTCCAGATTTTCCACCTAAATGATAAATGAGAGCAGTAACCAGCAATTGAATGAATCTCAATTTGAATTACAGCAAAAGATTAAGGTCAATCCTAGTGATATGCACCGAATTGTTCTCATTTAATAAAATCAAGAGATGTCATGTTGAAGGTAATCTTGACTACCTCTGTGATAAAAGGGATAAAAGGGTGTTTCTCTCTGGAGGTCAAGGTTGGCTTAGCTCAACTATCTATAAAAGGGTCAAGCCATAGCATATAGCGCTCCTTTATATACCATTTTGTGCCCTAACTAGACAAAGTCTCTGGAGCACTAGAACAAGCAGATAAGTAAATTTCATTTCCCGTGAATGCAAAAAGTGTTCCTGAAAAACTAAAAGCCTAAAAGAGGCATAACCATCTCCCTCTATTGCAAGTACTATCTACTGTTGGATAGTAAATATTGCCATATGGAATTTTATAGTTGCCTCATCGAGGACTTTGAACAGGGTAAGAGTTTACCGGTTTGAACTCTCTTACAGTGAATCATGCTTGGTTGTTAAAGAGAACCTGAACCTCACAATATATAACTGTGTCAAGTATCCAGTTGAGGACTTGACCCTACCTCCAAATACTGATGAAAACTCTGTGACCAAAAGAAACCCCTCTTAAACGTTCTACTCTTAGTATCTAATCCTCAAAAGTTTATTAGTGTTTCCTGTCCTTGAAAGGACTCATGCACGACGAGCACTCTATGGCACAATAGCTTCATCAAGCAGGGGCTGAGAAATGAATAAAATCTTAAGACACCATTCTAGCCATTCACAACAAAAAGATGAGAAAAAACACCTTACCATCAACTGCTTTAAAGCAACAGGTGAATCACTGAGAAATTTGATGGCCAGGGTCATGGCTGTGGGCACAGTCTCTTCTCCTGGTATCATCATTTCAATGATATTTCCACAGATAAAGTCCATCGGAAGGCATTGCTTCTCATTGGGCTCACCATTATCATATAGCAGCACATCGAGCGCATCATTTGGTGTGCCGTTTCCATCTGATTCCTCGATAGAAAGTTTTCTTTCTTGAACAATTCTTTCGACCTTCTTTAGTAGCCTCTCCTTTGCCTACAAGACAGAAGTGAACCTGGGTGAGCATCTAAAAGCAATAGCTTCAAATAAGTGTCATTTTTAAATTTTACCAGCTCTTTTACCTTCAGAGACTTGTATAGTCTTGTTCCAGGAAGTTTGATAGGTACACAAATCAAACCTTTGATGAATTCCTCAAAATCTCTTTTTAAAATGTCGAGGTCTCCACCAGGACCAATACTGATCAACATCTTAACCAGAACTTCGAATGTGATCTATGGAACCAGAAAGAAAATCCACATTCAGTCATTGTTTGATATGTGAAGTGTCCATTTCCCGTGCTTGCGCACAGAGAGAGAGAAAGAGAGAGAGAGACCTTTCGAATTTCCTCTTGTATGTGTATCACGTGCATATCTTTCCAACAAGCCAAAGTAAGTTTAACGCTGTTCTCGATGTCTTTGGTTATACGAGCTTTAAATTGCGGCGATCTTAAGAAGCCCCCAATCAGCGCGTGAAGCCTCTTTTGAAGATATCCATTCGTTTGAAGTATAGAATTTTGCCCCAGCAACTCTGTAATTGATTTAGGATAAGCAGGGATGAAAGTGTTCCCATGGTTTTGCAGAACCACCTTATTCACAACAGGATCTGTGGACACAATAATGGGCGTTCCCAATATGTGTGTCTTGAATACTTTGCCGTACCTATAAAGACAAGTAAAATTGACGAAAAGAAAAAAAGAGAGAAGTAAAGATACCTCCCAATCTGTTTTCTTGCTATGAATTTTTATTCATGGATGTTTAATGTAAAGAAACAAGGTTTCATCTCATTAGAAGGGATTAGAGTAAATATCTACATAAGGATCCATAAGGCAACAGGATTTTTAGTGCCGTCCAAATTGTTCCTTCTTCTCACGATGTTACTACTCTCCTCCACTTTGATATGAAACTTATGAGTTTGTCATATTCCTCATATATCTCTCAGGGACGAATTGTATATTTACACAGATTTCACGACATGAAACAAGGCTAAAAGACCGGAGCAAAAAGTAACTTTGAAAGCAGGCATACATCAACAGCTTGTATGAAGAAATGACTAATGAAGAATTAGGATTGTTTGACAATTTCCATCACCCTTAAATACATGGCCTTCAATTCATTTTGGTATTATCTATTGCTCAACCCAGCTAGTTACAGCAAAGAAGATACTTTCCTGGTTTGACTAACACAAGTGAAATGACTACAGATCTTGTTGTAACTAGCTGGGTTGAGAAAATACGGGATGTGGAAACAAATTTATGTAGATACATTCACTTGTGTTAGTCAAGCCAAAAGGTTTGGGACTCCCCGAGCAATTAAAGAAAATAAAATATTACGCAGCTAGAATCACCAGAGACAATAACTGGACTTACAGATGTTTGCGCTTGTCCATGAAGCTGACAGGTCTGGAAGTGTATCCACAGGCAATGAAGTCAAGTGTTTCTCCAATAAGAGGCCAGCCCGAGCTACCTTTCGGAACTCCACGCCTCTCATATATCTTGTTCTTCACTGATGTATGTCGATACCAACACACCGTAAGAACAGCCACCAGAAACCAAGTTCCCCAAATCCACTCCATTTCGTCCCCAACAATCAAGGATGGCAAAACAGGCCGCTTCAATTTTGACCGGGCAGAAACACCCTTATTTTGCTTGGTTTTTCCACGCTATCTCAATACTTGACTGTAATCTGTAAACACAACACCAATGCAGAAAGATGGGAACTTTAATAAACCGCGCCTGACATCTCAAAAATATCATCAAACTAATCGCATTTGAATCGAGTCATTTCAGCTTAGTTCGGTTCAGTTCGATCCGAGCTGCTTCAAGTTTCGGGTATCTAGCCATTGGAGCAGAAAAACGATGTAAGAGCACCATGAATTCAAGACAAGAATTTCTTAATGCATATCTGCGCAACTCGTATGTATCTTGGCAAGGAAACATCACTGCCCCCACGAAAAATCTTGGTAATATCGACGTCTACATTCTCCTACTAAATCATTTATCCCACCTCCTAATGAGAATTTGCAGGCACCCCATTAAATTTTAATGCTCCAACACTTCGAAAAGACGAAACTTTCGTGCAGATTTTCTCTGTCCCCGCCCCTTCAGAAGCTAAGATTTTGCAGGATCAAGATCACCTCTCTCTTAAGGGGTAATCGCCTCACGAGATCCAGCAACCTGTTAACTGCATATAATCCAATTCCGGAAACTCTTGCACTGTCATTAAAGTCGTCCAGTTTAGAACTTCGGCGGGTCGCACGGCTAGATCCCACGCGTGCTCCCGCAGAGGAGCACGCCTGCCACGAAGCCGCCTGGAAAAAGTAGCGAGGGTCACGTGCACACGTGCGGCGCACAGCCGCTCGGCCGCTGGCCGCCCCACATTGTCCTACCCCTTTTTTTCTTTTTTTTCGCTCCTTTCGCTTTTTCTGCTCTCCACAGGTAAATTTCCCCGCACTTTCTCCTCACCTTTCCGTTCCCGGCGGCCTCTCTCCTTCCGCCGCCGGCGGAGACTCGGCGGTCGGTTGTCCTTGGCCGGCCGCAACCCATCTCTTTATTTCCTCGATCTCCCACCAGACGCGGACTAAATCCTTGGGGACCCAAAATCAGAACCGGAAAAAAAGAAAAAAAGAAAAAGGAGCCCGACGTACCTGCCTCTCCCATGCCAGAGCCGGAACCAGTCGTCCACGCGGCGACGTCCCTCGCGCACCTCTCTCTCTCTCTCTCTTCTCTCTCTCTACACCTGAGCGAGTCTCCGTTCACGTGCGCGGGCGAAGGGTGGGGAGAGAGGAGGGAAAGCTGGCGGCGATGGCCATGGGGAGTACGGAGTAGGCGGGCAAGGGAGCAGGGCTCTGGACTGCGGGTGATCAGTACGTGGGCTCTTCTTATATATAAGAGGAAACGACATCGCCACCTCCATTATTGACGAGCATGTGGATATTTTTTCCTTTTTTATTTTATCTGCTTCTGTCTTTTCTCTTTTTTTCCAGTATTCGAGCGTGCGGCGGGGGTTTATTTCCACCCCGCCAGCACCTGTTGGTTTCCTGCTAGTTCATAGCTACATTTGTTTCCTTCCCTATTGTAGTTTGCTTTAAAAATTTGCCTTTTTTTTGTACCCTTCCAAAGTGTTAAAATATATGAAAATCTTATCTTTATGTTCAAACCGGGAATGACCCATCAAAAGGAGAATATTTAGCTTCCTTTTCTATTCTTTATTTTTAACTGTGTCGTGATATCAAATCTAAATATACTCAAAATTTAGTGAAAAGATGAGTCAATTTTGAAGATTTTTAATTTTTCATTTTTTCCTGCACGATGGCGAACCACCGGCGGCCTCGCCCGGCCACGGCGAGCTCTGGTAGCCTCCTTGGCGGCGTTCGAGCTCTCGGCCATGGCGAGGCTCGGAGGATCGGGCAAGCCGAGCTCGCGCGAGGCGAGCTCGGCCTCACCCGCGCGCGCGGCAAGCCTCACCTTGGGCTGGGTTGCGAGGGGAGCCTCGCCATGGGTTCTGCTGACTCGAGCTCGCCGAGGCCGCGATGCTGGGTCGCCAACCCTTTGTGCGCCGATTGCCCATGCCAAAAAGAAAAAAGAAGAAAAGAAGAAGAAGGTGGCGTGGGGTGGTGGTTTTTTTTGTTTTTAACGAAAGGGGTTTCTTTCTCGGGAGCAAAATCCGTCAGAAGTCTTTCAGAAACGTTTCTTTGGAACGTTTCCATGCACGCCCTTATCTTCCTTTTCTATTCTTTATTTCTAATTGTGTCGTGATATCAAATCTAAATATACTCAAAATTTAGTGGAAAGATGAGTCAAAAAAATGAAATCACCGGCACGATAGAGATCTATAACGGCGGGAGTCTAAAGACAAAGAAGATGGCAACCCCACTTTCGAGAGAGTATTAATATGATACGGAAACGATCTTTCGCAGGGGTCACGTGGTGTGCACATGATAGATGGAAAAAAGGGCGAGATTTAATTTAGTCTATCAATTTTGAAACACTGTGCGCTAAAAAGGGCGTGGAGAAAGGCCCCACCCACTCCTTGATATAGATATAAACCTTTAAAAGCCGCTTTATATTTTGACCCCAAAAATTGGCTTTATATATTTAATTTTTGGGTTAATATCACAAAAATCTCAAATTGGTACTAAATTTACTCCAATTAATAACAAAAAAACTCAAAATTTGTACACTTGTAACAATTTTACTCAAAATTAACTTTTTAACCATCAAAAACCACAAATTGGTAGTAACAAATGCACTCTCTGTTAATTTGCATTAATATCACAAAAAATCATGAAACGGGTACAATTGTGACGAAAGGAGAATAAAATCTTAAATTGATACATCAATTAACTATCACATGTCATCTGACTTAATAATTTAACAATAATTTGTCATAAGCATATTAACTTGGGACAAATTTATCAAATGTATATTAGTATGAGATTTTAAAAATTAGCTTCCAGTAAATTTATCAAATGTGTATTAATTGGGGGTTTTCATGATATTAATTTTTAATTTATTTTTTTAATGATTAGAAGGCGGCCTACCATGTAACTATGAATTTGTTAACATTAAATTGCCAAAAAAAATACCTTTGTTTTGGCGGTTTTATTAAAAATATTAGGATGGTCCCACCATTTTTTATAAATAATTTAGATGGCTGGGCCTACACTGGGATTTGGACGTGTTTCTCCAAAGACAGCAGAAGAAGATAAGAACCATTATGGGACTCTATTCGGCTCTGGCGGATCTCCAGCTGCAATGTTCCTGGCCGTTCCATGCAGCTTTCGAAAATGAATAGAAAATGAAGGAAATAATTGGGAATTATTTGATTACGATGATGATCGAATCATATGAACCCTATTGAAGCCGTTTTTTTTTTATTTTTTTTATGGGTATTGTATTGCATTCGGGTGCCCAAATCGTGCATCTTTCATGTCGATTGACCTCGAGCTAAAGCTCATATTAGGGGTGAGCATTGGAACCGGGCCAAAAGATTGATTTTGGGTGGTTTTTGATTCCTAAATTTTGGAACTTAATAATTATTTGATGATGATGATTGAATCATATGAATTTTAATGAAGCCATTTTTTTTTCCAATTAACCGTATGTGTTTGGAGAAATGAAAAAGACTTATGTCAAATTGAATTCAAGTACCAAAATCGTGCATACTTGATTGAACAATCACGAGCTAAAGCTCATATATGTGATTTTCTTCTTTAAGTTCCTGGATACAGTAGAGTCATGTCCCATATACCTTTAAGTCCCGTTTGTTTTACGGAAAATGAATGATTTGGAAAATATTTCTGTAAATATAATTTATTGTGTCGGTTGAAATTATTAGTTATCGAGAAATCCTTCATTATTCTTATGTCTTTATCAACAATAACTTATGTGTCATTATTTCCAAGGACGATAAAAATATTTTTCGCCTGTTCATTTTATATGTAATATAAGCTATTATTTTTAGAAAAGTATTTTCCAAATCATTCATGTTCCATAAACACGCATAATACACAATAATTTAACGACCTAATCGAGGCTTATTTTTTTCTAACTAAAATTTCAATTTTGCATTTAAGCCTGGGACATTACTAGTCTCTTACATCAAGCCTCTTCTACTGAACTAAACCCATTTCGTATAAAAGAATCGAACCTAGCCCAAACATTTAGAGCTGAGTCAAGCCCGTCTTAAATCATACCCCAAACCAATTAGAAATAGAATCAGCCCAATCCTCATTAAACCCACTTGTTAATTTCTTTTATTCATTTATTTTTATTATCTAATTTTCTTTTCAACTTGTTGTTTTGTTCTCACAAATTGAGAACACAAACCTAAGTGGCACTGATACGTGACATATAACACGCCACACAACAAAACACAATATGCTAACACGTTATTTATCAAAAATAAATAATTATGGTCTGTTGTATATATAATATATATATATATATATAATAAATTATTATTTTATCAATTTTATTTGATTCAAATTTACAAATAATTAAATAATAAAAAGAGCCTAGAATGAATTTATATTAAAAATATTAATTCATCATTTACTAATATCATTCATTGTTTCAATTTGACAATTAATCACTTCTTTTTCCCTTGTTTTTTTTTTTTATACATATTTACATTTTGACCATTTATTTATTGATTTTTTTAAAATTGACCTGATACGTGTCGGAATTCTGCACTCGCATGGTAAAGAGTGTCGGAGTGTTTAACACGATACGAAAGCTCTCGAAAAGTATTAATGTTTCCTAAGAATCCATCGAATGATTCAACACATTCAAGTTCCAAATCAAAAATAGCTCCCGCATAACCCACGAGTCTTGTTCATCCACCGGGGGAATATCGGGCACCACCATTGATCATGGTCGGCACCATCCATCACATAAGCCACCAATATTCTACCGGATTTCTCAACAGTGTTAAAATATTCAAGCCTTCGTTTTGGAAACAGCTCTAATGGAAATTGTGACCGCCCTCAATTTGCAATAGTTTTGTAACATATGATTTGATTTGTTTCTTTATTAACCCTTTCCCTTTGTCTATAAAGAGAATCTATAAATCGCAATCAAAAGACATGAATTCACTTATTTGCTAGGTTTTATATATAACGTTATTGTCTATGACGTCTTTTTTGGTTTTTCCCGAGAAATCACTAGTCTCACATACGAATTTAGCCATTTACTTTCTCGAAATTAAAAACTTACAAACTGGAGCGGGAGTCCATTACATTGAGGAGTTACTAACCAAAATCACGAATGAGAAAAGTCACGAACCACTTTGAGGAGTGACTTATTTGGCTTTAGTGGAATGCCACCGGTGAACTCCTGGTACACACGTTTTCATTATTTCTGACTCGACTCCATACACACGGACTGAAATAAACTCAACCTCTCACCATCCCAACATGATGATGAGCTTACCTTATTTATCTCACTCAAATAAAACATCGCGTTTAACCAAAAGAAACATTCCGCCAGACTGATCTCCGGAAGTTTGTACTGGTTGCGCTATGCTGAGATGCGCCATGAGAAGCCAAATGTGGGTGAGAAGCTCTCCTCCTCTGCTTAGGCCCTCGTAGTATTCGTAGCCTTTGCACTGACAAGTAGAGGTGTCAAAATGGGTCTTAAACTCATATTTGGCTCATTTAAATTATAAATGACTTATGTATAGGTCACTTATATTTTAAAATGGGTTGTATATGAGTAATTTAAAATTTAAAGAGACTAGTTAAATGAGTCTTTAATGGGTTTGACTTAGAAACCCATTTCCAACCCAACTTCTCTCTTTAACTTTATAAAAATTGAAATTAGAATTATTTTTTTATTTCATTTTCTTTCTCTTTTTTTTTTTTTCCTTTCTTCTTCCTCCTTCCTTAGTCGGTGGCCAACACGACGACGGTTGGTGATCGGCTAGGTGAGGCTTGAGCCTCATCAGTTGTTGGCAACACCGGAGCTCGCTTGGATTTGGCGAGGTTGGAGCTCCCCTGGATCTGGCAAGCCACAAGCTTGCCGGCCTTGGTTGAGCTCGAGCTCATTGGATTTGGCGAGCCACGAGCTCACTTGCCGCAACGGGGCTTGCCAGATTTGCGACGAAGCTTAGGTTCACTCAGATTTGGCGAGCCACAAGCTTGCCAACCTTGGTTGAGCTCGGGCTGAGCTCGGGCTCGCTTGGATCTAGCGAGCTGCGTGCTTGCCAACCCCGACAAAGCTCAGGTCAATGTGCTCAAGTCGGTTGCCGCCAGCAAAGGAATAAGGGGGAAGAAGAAGGAAGAAGAAGAAAAAGAAAAGAGAAAAGAAAAATAAAGAAAAAATAGAAGAAAAGAAATAATAATAATAATTCAATTTTTTGAAAATAATTAAAATTCGATTTCTTTTTAATATTTTTGATAGGTAGATATCCATATACATACCAGAGAAGTACTTTTAGAGGAACTTCAATGTTGTTTAGATCGAAATTCAATTAATTTGATAAATTACAATTAAGAAGTTACGCATTTTCTCATCCTAGAAGATTTATTATAAATAAATATTATTTTTGTGTCAATCATTAATTAATCAAAATTTTTCTTATCGAGATTTTTTTTAAAAGTATCTCAATTTCAGGTTTTTCACTTTTAAAAAAAAAAAATTATTTAGTAATCTTTATTGTTTAATTTACTTTTTAAATTTGATGTGAGGTTTTTATTCAAATAACATATATTTTATATGTGTGTGTGAAGAGCTTAAAGTGGATTAAATCAGTAGGAGTGGATTTTTTTAGATTAAATTAAATATTAATATGTCTCGATAATATAGATCGGGTATGGGTTGTCAAATTTACATCATATGAAAATAAATCAAAATGAGTTAAATGAAACAATATGGATCGGATTATTTTTGACTCGACCCAAATTCGACGCATAAACGAGCATCCTCACCCAGACCTTGCTGATTATGTCCCTTGTGTTGACTGATCTCAACTGCTTAACAGCACCGACGTGCTTTTGGCTCCGCGCAGCTTCGACACGGGGAGGTCGGTTCTCACTGGGGCAGGAGCCAGCAGACTTCGCACAGGTCGCGCGACTCTCTCGACTGGTGCGCCTTGCTGCAGCTGTGAAAATGGGTGTGGACATGTGCCTCTTTCTTGAATAATCTATGCGCCCACACTCGATGACGATCGATGAGACGCTGCCTTCCTTCTTCGACGACATCGCTAGCTTTGTCGTCGTAGAACTTCTGAGCTTCGACCAAAGGGTCCTCGTATCGGACCACCCCTACCCCTGTTGGCAAAATGGAAGGATAGAATACTAAAAGATAATGTACCGGGAGACCAACATACTCATTCGGGCGTTCTTGATGTCTCCGTACTGCATCCCGCTCCTGTCTTCGTAGTAACAGTGCTCAGTGGCGATGTGCCAGATGAGGATGCTCTGGTCCAAACTCCAGCTCAGATGATCGCAGTTCGACTTCTTCAGTACATCGCTCGCCTCCAGCTTAAAACTCGCCACCCCGCTCTTCAATTTGGTGGTTTGTTCCAGTCTTTCGATCATGTCCCTCGTGTGATCGAAGATCGATCCTTTCATGTCGACGCCGAATTTTTTGTAATCGACGTAGAAGTTCTTCTCCAGCGCCATGCGCAACTTGGCTAACCTCGGATGGCGGAAGATGCTTTTTTCTTTTCATGATGGATGATCTCAAGGTGGGGAACTGGGCCACGGAATTCGACCATCTTTGGCTCGGGCTGAACTGGAGGAGAGCGATGGCAGACGAAATTGCGGATCTCCCGCGTCTCTGAAGCCGCTAGTGGTGGATCCAATCGGAAGAAATTACTTGAAGAAGCGAGTAAATTTCCAAAAATGTAGCCGCACTTATCAGTAAGAAAGTTATACAGATGTCAACTTTGGTGTAATCCTTCTTATTCTCTAAGGAGAAGAATACCAACACGGCACACAGCACCGAGCTCGATCTCCATGATTTTAAAAGCCCGCGCCGAATCCATGCCCGGGCTCATGAACATGCACTGGGTGCCGTCCAGGTCAACAGAGTTGACGGTTAGGCCCACAAAGAGAAGCTTGAAGATCTTGAACGGCTCATGGGCTATGGCCAGAGTCCAGCCCTCTTCTCTGTGGAGGGCTTGACCGCTGTTCACCGAAAGATCCTCCGGACCCGGAATCTGGGTGATTTCGTCGACTCTGACCCGGTAACCTTCCTCTTTCTTCAGAGTGCACTGCAACATTATCCTGGGGGTATGTGGGACGGACGTCGGGACGCGGAAGCATTGAATCTTGAAGTGGACCTTTGCTCGCCCAGTTCAAAGACAGCGTCCTCTCTGCATAACTGATGAACCCTTTAGGATCATTCCCGCCGCTAATATTTGTTGAAAATTATATCCAGAGAAAGCACACTATTTGTTGCAATCAGAACATGAAAGTAAAGAAGATAATAACAACTTTATAATTTCATTCCCTTTACAAATCTTGGAGAAGAATAAAATAAGATATAACATAAAATTGGAGGTGAGGTACGGATAACCGAATCTCCTTAAGCGATTAGTTCTCGCCAAAGGTGTCGCATGATTCACGAACTATGCCTCCCAAGATACAACTTGAACTTGTTTGGATTAGTACTATGCAAACAGGACTCAGTCGAATCGTTCAATTGAACCAGCACACTCAGGAAAAACAGAAGAGTAGAAAAGGATATCAAAGCTCTTTTTGGAATCGAATCGGGAAAACCAAAAAACCCTAAAAACTCTTATGAAGCTTTATGCTCATATCTATTTATAGAGCTTTTTAGTTCATTAACTAAAGAGATACATGAATTAAATAGACGCGTGTATCCACGAGATTCATGAACTCAATAAATACATGAACTAAACGATACATGAATCTAGAAAATTCATGAATTCAATAGATATGTGAACATAAAAGTATAGGAAATTCATGAATCCAAAAAGAGATACGTGAACTGAAAAAACGTATCTTAATTTATTGGCTTCCGTTGATCCATTAACCATAATTATAACCATAATTACAACAATCCCCCACATTAATGGATCAACAAAACATTTTTGACTCGAAGGAATCTGAGCATGCTGTTGAAATAAACCGCATCAAGATAGGTAGCTTTCGCTTTGAACCTTCTTTAGTGAAAGCTTATCGGACTTACTTAACTAGTCGATGGACTAAGCCTTGAATCGCCAGTTGTTTGTGTAAGCCTAGACAATAAGCCTCACACGGAGTATTTCCAATTCAAGATTGGTTCTCGGTTGTGTTCGTTCTTTCGGCCTTGAACCTCTCGGGATTCATGCATGCTTTAGAAAATCTAGCCTTTAAAGATCTTCATAGAGTCGGCCAGCTCCACGCATATAGGTGCATTCCTATTAAAGATATCCTACCATATCTCACTTGGATGTTATATTCCAAGTTATAAGAATCATTAAACGCATAGCGTACCCTTAATAACGCTGTAGGAGAGCACTTTGTTGCATCATAGGAATGGTAGACAGTGCTTACACTAGAGTTTCCAAAATTTGCGTTGTCCTATTGAACCTAGACCATGGGATCTCCAATCGCATAGGTTAGGTTTCCACCCTGGAATCTCTTTATTGGGTTAAGGCTCTTAAACCCATTCCCCTTGATGCGCAGTTTATCTGCTCTTTTGACAAACCTTTTTGTCAGCGGATCCGCAATATTTTCCTTTGACTTTACAAAGTCTAAAGAAATGATCCCATTTGAGAGCAACTGCCTTACGGTGTTATGTCTACTACGAATATGTCTAAACTTACCGTTATAAATCACATTATGCACCCCCACACTTTTAGAAAATTGTGGGATGGTAACTTTTCATTCCATAACTCGTATGGAGTTTTACCTAGCCTTTTGTGGGGTATTTTATTAAGAATATAATTCGCAGTTAAAAGCGCCTCCCCCACAAGTTACGAGCTAAACACGAACTCAAAAGCATGGCATTAGCCATCTCCTTTAGTGTCATGTTCAATCGTTCAGCAACTCCATTTTGTTGTGGAGTATAATGTGCAGTCGTTTGGAGAATTATTCCAAAACTAGCACAAAACTCTTTCAAATTGATTGAACTATATTCTCCCCCTCTATCAGACCTAAGCACTTTGATTCGTTTATCAAGTTAGTTTTCAACTTCATTTTTATACTTGACAAACATGCTCATAGTCTCATCTTTGCTAGTTAGTAAATAAACATAGCAAAATCTAGTACAATCATCCACAAATGTGATAAAGTACTCTTTCCACCTCTACTTTCTACAAACTTTAAATCACATAGATCACTATGGATTAATTGTAGAGGTTCACTTGTTCTTTCAATGGATTTGAAAGGTTTCTTGGCAAACTTGGCCTCAACACAAGTCTCACACTTGTAACAGACATCCAACTCAAATCTTGATATTAACTCCAAGTTTGCTATTCTCTTCATTGTACCATAGTTTACATGTCCTAATCTACCATGCCATAGATAAGGAGACACAATAGTGTAAACAGAAGACTTTTCTTTATTAATAGTCTTTGGGTACACATACTTTGAGTTTACATCAATGACAGCCACATTGGCCTTAAACAGGTCATTACATAAATACCCTTTCCCCACATACATCCCTCCTTTTGAAAGTACAAACTTGTCAGATTCAAATATAACTTTGAAACCCTTCTTGACAAGTATAGGGCCAGAAATTAGATTTTTCCGAATATCCGGTACATGCAGCACATTTAGTAGGGTGACCTCCTTGCCAGATATAAACTTCAGGATCACCTTTCCTCTTCCGGCAATCTTTGTTGATGCAGAGTTAGCCATATAAAGCTTCTCATCTTCTTCAGCCTTCTCATAAGATGAGAACATGTGTTTATCTGCACAGATGTGATTTGTGGCACCTGTGTCTAGCCACCAGCCATTAGTATTCGACACCAAAGATGCTTCAGACATTACCACAGCAGACAATCTCTCATTAGCTGTAACTGGAGGCGTTGCCATCACAGTAGGCAAGGTTCGTTGAACCATCCCCCCAGAAACAGAGCCAAAAGCCATTTGGCCTACATTGTTCTGAAAAATAGTCCCGGGCATACCAATCGTATGACTTGTACCCGCACCACCAAAGTTGGTGTTAGTCCAAAGGCCCGTAGCATTGACTGCTACAAATTCAGACCCCAAGGGTTGAACATCTTCCATAGCAACGGTCGAATTGACCATAGGAACGTCTCCTGAAACATTTGGGACATTGAAAGACACTTGATTATTTTTAGCCATCTCAATAATCTGACAAGAACAACAAACAATGAGTGAGTAATCGCCTTAAGATTGTTGGAAATTATATCCAGAGAAAGCACACTATTTGTTGCAATCAGAACATGAAAGTAAAGAAGATGATAACAACTTTATATTTTCATTCCCTTTACAAATCTTGGAGAAGAAGAAAATAAGATATAACATAAAATTGGAGGTGAGTACGGATAACCGAATCTCCTTAAGGCGATTAGTTTCGCCAAAGGTGCCGCAGATTCACGAACTATGCCTCCCAAGATACAACACCTCGAACCTGTTTGGATTAGCACTATGCAAACAGGACTCTGTCGAACCGTTCAATTGAACCAGCACACTCAGGAAAAACAGAAGAGTAGAAAAGGATATTAAAGCTCTTTTTGGAATTGAATCGGGAAAACCAAAAAACCCTAAAAACTCTTATGAAGCTCTATGCTCATATCTATTTATAGAGCTTTTTAGTTCATTAACTAAAGAGATACATGAATTAAATAGATGCGTGTATCCACGAGATTCATGAATAAAGAGATACATGAATCCAAGAGATTCATGTATCCAAAGATACGTGAATTCAAGAGATTCATGAACTCAATAAATACATGAACTAAACGATACATGAATCTAGGAAATTCATGAATTCAATAGATACGTGAACATAAAAGTATAGGAAATTCATGAATCCAAAAAGAGATACGTGAACAGAAAAAACTTATATTAATTTATTGGCTTCCGTTGATCCATTAACCATAATTATAATCATAATTACAATAATATTGACAGTGTAGTAACACGCTAGTCGAACCTGGACGCAAAGCTACGCCGACTGCCTCTGCCATAGCTCGAGATCTACCAGGGCATACACAGTGATCTGGTCGGTCCCGCCCAAGTGGAGGAGAAGGAGCGACGCTCGGAAGGCTGTGATCTGGCTCTTCGGGTCAGTCATCCCCTTGGTTTCCTTGATATTGGCTAGGCGGTTTGAGAGGATGCCGAGCGCGAGGGTCGCGATGGAGTCAGCCAGGTACGTGGTCTGGACCACAATTTGAATCCAGCTCTTGACGATGGATTTCCTCGGGCTGCCTTGACACTAGGGACAATTGGAGGAACAAGCTAAGGAGGATGAGCAACCCAAGCTCCCACTCCTTCCCCGGTTCACGAATGTTTTCGGGGAGCGGAAAAAAATCCCATCGTTGAACTCAAACTGTTGGCACCGAAAGGCAAAAAGATCGGGGCGTTGCCTCAGAGCTGTCAAACTTAGGATACGATCCGCCACCCCGGGGGGGGGGAGAGCAAAGCAAGGCAAAGTAGCATCAGCCTTGAATTCACCTTAGCATCATCCTTAGAACTGCCGCCATTATGTAAGCATTAACTTGGGACAGGAAACAAATTCAAAAGCACCTATTTACCTTGCATAACATTACAAGGAACTAAAAAAAAGCAGCATGCTTCTCGAAACACAATCGACACATTATTTGCAATACCACTTTTGGATGCATTATTGTCAAGCAATCTTCTATATTTGCCACAAGTGGAAGTAAAGCAACAAAATTAGATTCCAACATTCGTACCAGCATGAGTTTGACCTGCTTTAATCAAGAAGATCAAAATACAGGATTGAAGTTAAAGCGTGATTTCTCAATTACTGCTCTAAATTTAAATCCAGTGAACCTTACTCTAATCATTGTGATTTTCACATTTTATCCAGCACGCATCACCAGCCTGGCATGACTCATATGGAATATAGAATTAACCAATTTAGCTTGCTATAACAAGTAAAGTGACAAAAAGGCCAAGATAGGGTTATAAATGCTCATTCCAAATTGAAGCAATTTCAAAGTATCAAGTCGATTGCTTCAATTTCAATGGATAAGCATATTATTTCCTTGAACACTTATGACTCCCATGTTCACAACTTGTCATCCATGTTTGAATAGTTGGCATGAGGTGTGCGAAACCGACTAGACATTTTTCTCCATTATACATGATGTTTCACGAGAATGCATGTGATGCATGATGGTTATTGAACATTTTGATCTTCCACATACTGCCCCGTGAAGGACATGTAGCTAGTGGCCAACCTCTAAGTTAACTTAACTAAGCCCTTAACATTGCAAATCAAAATCTTCCTCCAATGCGTTGTAGAGTTTCCTCACGCCAAAATCCTCACCTATTGAACTTGGGCAGAAAGAAAAGAGAGAAGGAGATGTCTTTGGTTATACGAGCTTTAAATTGTGGCGATCTTAAGAAGCCCCCGATCAGCGCGTGAAAAGCCTCTTTTGAAGATATCCATTCGTTTGAAGTATATAATTTTGCCCTAGCAACTCTGTAATTGATTTAGGGGGAAAAGTACCAAAAAAGTCATAAACCTATTGCATTGGTACCAATTCAATCCTAAACTTTTCAATTAGACCAATTCAGTCCTAAACCTTTTAATATTAGTACCAATTCAGTCCATCCGGCCAATTTTGGCCGGCCAACGCTGAGGTGGATGTCGGTCGGATGCTGACGTGGCAATTATAATGATTTTTTAATTATTTTTTCGAATTTTTTTATTAATTTTTTATTTTTTATTAATTTTTTATTTTTTCTTTTCCGCCTTCTTCTTCCTGGGGTGGCCGGCGAGGCCAGGGTGGAGGCGAGGGCCGCGAAGCCCTTGCCAGCCGCCGGCGAGGGTCGCGGCCCTCGCTCGGCCTCAACCAGGGCCGCGGGTGAGGCTGGCCTCGCCCAGATCTGGGCTAAGCCGCCTCACTCGCGGCCCTAGTCGAGGCCGAGCGAGGGCCGCGACCCTCGCCGGTGGCTAGCGAGGGCTTCGCGGCCCTCACCTTCACCCTGGCCTTGCCAACCGCGGGCGAGGCCGAGCGAGGCCGCGACCCTCGACGGTGGCGGAGCAAGGGCTTTGCGGCCCTTGCCCAGTGCGCGAGCCTCACCGGAGGCTCGTCGGCCACCCAAGGAAGAAGAAGGCAGAAAAGAAAAAGAAAAAGGAAAAAAAATTAATAAAAAATCAATAAAAATTAATAAAAAAATTTGAAAAAATAATTAAAAAATCATTAAAATTGCCACGTCGGCGTCCGGTTACCGACCGATGTCCACGTCAGCGCCGGCCGGCCAAAATTGGCCGAATGGACTGAATTGATACTAATATTAAAAGATTTAGGACTGAATTGGTTCAATTGAAAAGTTTAGGACTGAATTGGTACCAATGCAATAAGTTTAAAACTTTTTTGGTACTTTTCCCTTGATTTAGGATAAGCAGGGATAAAAGTGTTCCCATGGTTTTGCAGAACGACCTTATTCACATCAGGATCTGTGGACACAATAATGGGCGTTCGCAATATGTGTGTCTTGAATACTTTGCCGCACCTATAAAGACAAGTAAAATTGACCGAAAGAAAAAAAGAGAGAGGTAAAGATACCTCCAGATCTGTTTTCTTGCTATGAATTGTTATTCATGGATGTTTAATGTAAAGAAACAAGGTTTGATCTCATTAGAAGGATGAGAGTCTGTATCCACACAAGGATCCATAAGGCAACAGGAATTTTAGTGTCGGTCCAAATTGCTCATTCTTCTCACGATGTTACTACTCTCCTCCACTTTGATATGAAACTTATGAGTTTGTCATATTCCTCATATATCTCTCAGGGATGAATTGTATATTTATACAGATTTCACAACATGAAACAAGGCTAAAAGACCGGAGCAAAAAGAAACTTTGAAAGCAGGCACACATCAACAGCTTGTATGAAGAAATGACTACGAAGAATTAGGATTGTTCGACAATTTCCATCACCCTCAAACACATGAGCCTGCAATTCATTTTGGTATTATTTATTGCTCGACCCAGCTAGTTACAACAAAGAAGATACTTTCTTGGTTTGACTAACACAAGTGAAATGACTACAGATCTTCTTTGTTGTAACTAGCTGGGTTGAGAAAATACGGGATGTGGAAACAAATTTATGTAGATACATTCACTTGTGTTAGTCAAGCCAAAAGGTTTGGGACTCCCCGAGTTATTAAAAAAAATAAAAATTACGCAGCTGGAATCACCAGAGACAATAACTGGACTTACAGATGTTTGCGCTTGTCCATGAAGCTGACAGGTCTGGAAGTGTATCCACAGGCAATGAAGTCAAGTGTTTCTCCAATAAGAGGCCAACCCGAGCTACCTTTCGGAACTCCGCGCCTCTCATATATCTTGTTTTTCACTGATCTATGTCGATACCAACACACCGTAAGAACAGCCACCAGAAACCAAGTTCCCCAAATCCACTCCATTTCGTCCCCAACAATCAAGGATGGCAAAACAGGCCGCTTCAATTTTGACTGGGCAGAAACACCCTCATTTTGCTTTATTTTTCCACGTTCTCTCAATACTTGACTGTAATCTGTAAACACAACATCAATGCAGAAAGATGAAAAGTTTAATAAACCATGCTTGACATCTCAAAAATATCATCAAATCAATTGCATTTGAATTGAGTCATTTCAGCTCAGTTTGGTTCAGTTCGGTTCGATCCAAGCTGCTTCAAGTTTCAGGTATCTAGCCATTGGAGCAGAAAAACGATGTAAGAGCACCATGAATTCAAGACAAGAATTTATCAATGCATATCTGCGCACCTCATATGTATCTTGGCAAGGAAACATCATTGCCCCCACGAAAAATCTTGGTAATATCGATGTCTACATTCTCCTACTAAATCATTTATCCCACCTGCTAATGAAAATTTGCAGGCACCCCATTAAATTTTACTGCTCCAACACTTCGAAAAGACAAAACTTTCGTGCAGATTTTCTCTGTCCCCGCCCCCCTTCAGAAGCTAAGATTTTGCAGGATCGAGATCATCTTTCTCTTAAGGGGTAATCGCCTCACGAGATCCAGCAACCTATTTACTGCACAACATCCAATTCCGGAAACTCTTGTACCGTCATTAAAGTCGTTCAGTTTAAAACTTCGGCAGGTCGCACGGCTAGATCCCATGCGGGCTCCCGCAGAGGAGCGCGCCTCCCCCGAAGCCGCCTAGAAAAAGCAGCGAGGGTCGCGTGCGCACGTGCGGCGCACAGCCGCTCGGCCGCTGGCCGCCCCACATTGTCCTACCTTTTCCTTTCGCTTTTTCTACTGTCCCCCGGTAAATTTCCCCGCATTTTCTCCTCACCTTTTCGTTCCCGGCGGCCTCTCTCCCCCCGCCGGCGACGGAGACTCGGCGGCCGGTTCTCCTTGGCCGGCCGCAACCCATCTATTAATTTCCTCGATCTCCAACCAGACGCGGACTAAATCCTTGGGGAACCAAAATCAGAACCGCAAAAAAAAAAAAGGAGCCCGACGTACCTGTCTCTCCCTGCCAGGGCCGGAACCAGTCGTCCACGCGGCGACGTCCCTCGCGCACCTCGCTCTCTTCTCTCTCTCTACCTGAGCGAGTCTCTGCTCACGTGCGCGAGCGAAGGGTGGGGAACGAGGAGGGAAAGCTGGCGGTGATGGCCATGGGGAGTACGGAGTAGGCGAGCAATGGAGCAGGGCTCTGGACTGCGGGTGATCAGTACGTGGGCTCTTCTTATTTATAAGAGGAAACGACATCGCCACCTCCATTATTGACGAGCGTGTGGATATTTCTCCTCGTTTTTATTTTATCTGCTGCTGTCTTTTCTCTTTTTTCCAGTATTCGAGCATGTGGCGGGGGTTTATTTCCGCCATTTTTAACTAGACAGCACCTGTTCATTTCCTTCTAGTTCATAGCTACCTTTGTTTCCTTCCCTTTTGTAGTTTGCTTTAAAAATTTGCCCTTTTTTTTTTTTTTTTTTTTTTTTTTTGGTAAAGGTAAGAATAAATTTGCCCTTTTTTTTTTGTACCCTTCCAAAGTGTTAAAAATATGAAAATCTTATTTTTATGTTCAAACTGGGAATGACCCATTGAAAGTGTAATATTTAGCTTCCTTTTTTATTTTTTATTTCTAAATGTGTCTGTCATATCAAATCTAAAAATACTCAGAAATTTAATGGAAAGATGAGTCAATTTCAAAGATGAAATGACCGATACGATAGAGATCTATAATGCGGGAGTCTAAAGACAAAAGAAGATGGCAATCCCACTTTCGAGAGAGTATTGATGACGCGGAAACGATCTTTTGGCAATGGTCACATGGTGTGCACGTGATAGATGAAAAGGGCGAGATTTATTTAGAGGGTAATTTAGTAGGTCAATTTCGAAACACTACGCGCTAAAAAGGGCGAGGAGAAAGGCCCCACCCACTCCTTGATATAGATATAAACTTTTAAAGCCGCTTTATATTTTGACCCAAAAAAAATGGCTTTATATATTTAATTTTGGATTAACATCACAAAAATCTCAAATTGGTACTAAATTTACTTCAAATGATAACAAAAAACTCAAAAATTGTACACTTATAACAGATTTACTTAAAACTAACTTTTTAACCGCCAAAATCATAAACTGGTAGTAACAAATATACTTTATATTAAGTTGGATTAATATCACAAAAAAAACCATAAAACTAATACAACTATGATAAAAGGAGAATAAAATTTCAAATTAATATACCAATTAATTATCACATGTCATCCAATATTAATTTATCATAAGTGTACTGACTTGGGATAAAGTTATCAAATGTGTATTAATTCGGTTTTAAAAAAATTAGCTTGTCAAATGTGCACTAATTTAGGATTTTCATGGTATTAACTTTAATTATTTTTTCAATGATTAGAAGGCGCCTACCATGTAACTATGGATTTGTTAACATTAAATTGCCAAAAAAAAAAAAAAATACCTTCGTTTTGGCGGTTTTATTAAAATATTAGAATGGTCCCACCATTTTTTAAAAATAATTTAGATGATAAGAGCGGGATTAATTATTTGGGGCATAGAGGTGGGTCGGACTATAACGGCTAGGCCTACACTGGGATTTGGACGTGTTTCTACAAAGACAGCAGAAGGTAAAGGGTGCGTTTGGGAAGACTTTTGGGGAAAGTCTTTAGGAAAATGCAAAAGCACTGAGTTAAAGGTGTTTTCCAAAATGTTGTGTTTGGTAAATTGTAATTTGAAAGCCTTTGTGAAGTACCTTTGAACAAAATGGTGTTTGAGGGACAAAGGACTTTTATGATAAAAAAAATTACCAAAAGAAAAATAAACAAATTTGACTAGTGTGGGTCATAAATACGACATTATGTACTTAAAATTTTAGTTAAATTCACATCAAAATAATTTATAACTTATAACCTAAAATAAAATCTAAGTTTAGACTCTTTTTTAATGAAATTTCAGTAAAAATCAAAGTCTTCTTGTGGTCATTTTCCCAAGTGCCTCACGATGCGCAGCTCCTTCTTCAACCTAGACCCTCACCGGCGATCCCCAACCTCACCGCCCCCATGCCGCCGCGCGTCGCCGCCGCCGCCTCTTCGAGCTCCCGTGGCACGCGGTCGCCGCCGCCTACGTCAAGCTCCTCCTGGTCCCCTCCTACCGGAGCACCGACTTCGAGGTCCACCGCCACTGGCTCGCCCGACCCACTCCCTCCCCGTCGCCCGCCGGTACTCCGACGAGATAGCCCCCGGACCCTCGACGACCCTCCCTTCTTCGCCTTCCTCGAGTTCCTCCTCTCCTTCCCCGCCCGCGCCGTCGACCCCGTCATCGTCCACCTCCACCACGGCCTCGGCTACGGCGTCGCCTCGACCTCCGGCGGTAGCGCGACCCCGGTTGGCCGTCGGCGAGGCTACACAACCCTCGCCCGAGGTCGAGGGACCTCGGCGGCCGTGCACGGGTCGCGCGACCTCGGCGAGGGTCGCGCGACCCCGATCGGCCGTCGTCGACTCGGATCCGAGCCGTGAGGACCCAGATTTGGGCCTTTGCGACTCGCCGGGCGACCCCTCGCCATGGTCGTTGAGTCACCGCGACTCGCGGAGGTCACCCGAGTCTCGCCCTTTACTTGGCTCAAGGGGCTTTGGACTCTCAAGGGGCTTTGGGAAGTGGTTCCCAAACGCACCCAAAAACCATTATGGGACTTTATTTGGCTTTGGTGGATCCCAAGCTCGAATATTCCTGGCGTTCGATGCAGCTTTCGAAAATGAATAGAAAATGAAGAAAATAATTGGGAATTATTTGATTATGATGATGATCTAATCATATGAACCCTATTGAAGCCCGTTTTTTCCTTACGAGTATCATAATGAATTCGAGTGCCCAAATCATGCATGTTTCATTGATCAATCTCGAGCTGAAGCTCATATTAGGGGTGAGCATTGGAACCAGGGTTGGTTTTGGGTGGTTTTTGATGATGATGATCAAATCATATGAATTTTATAGAAGCCATTTTTTTTTCAATTAACCATATATATTTAGAGAAATGAAAAAGACTTATGTCAAATTGAATTCAAGTACCAAAATCACGCGTACTTCATTGAACAATCATGAGCTAAAAGCTCATATATGTGATTTTCTTCTTTAAATTCTCGGATTCAGTAGAGTCATGCCCCATATACCTTTAAGTCCTGTTTGTCTTACGGAAAATGAATGATTTGGAAAATATTTCCATAAATACAATTTCTTGTGTCAATTGAAATTATTAGTTATCGAGAAATCCTTCATTATCAGCAATAACTTATATGTCATTATTTCCGAGAACGATAAAAATATTTTTCGTTTGTTCATTTTATATGTAATATAAGCTATTATTTTTAGAAAAATATTTTCCAAATCATTTATTTTCAATTAACACACATAATACATAATAATTTGACAACCTAATTGAGGCTTATTTTTTTTCTAACTGAATTTCCAATTTTGCATTTAAGCTTGGGACATTACTAGGCCCTACATCAAACCTCTTCGACAGAACTAAACCCTTTTCGTATAAAAGAAACGAACCTAGCCCAAACATTTAGAGCTGAGTCAAGCCCGTCTTAAATCATACCCCGAACCAATTAGAAATAGAATCAGCCCAATCCTCATTAAACCCACTTGTTAATTTCTTTTATTCATTTATTTTGATTATCTAATTTTCTTTTCAACTCGTCATTTGTTCTCACAAATTGAGAGCGCAAACCTAAGTAGTACCGACACGTGATATATGACACACGACACAACAAGTCACGATATGCCAACAAATTGAGAATCATGGTATGTTGTATACATAATATCTATAATAAATTATCATTTTATCAAATTTATTTGATTCAAATTTACAAATAAATAAATAATAAAACGAGTCTAGAATGAATTTGTATTAAAAATATTAATTCATCATTTGTTGATATCATTCATTGTTTCAATTTGACAATTAATCACTTCTTTTTTCTTTGATTATTATTTTTACATATTTACATTTTGATATTTATTTATTGAAATTTGTTAAAATTGACCCAATGCGTGTCGGAATTCCGCACTCGCGTGTTAAAGAGTGTTAGAGTATTCAACACGATACGAAAGCTCTCGGAAAGTATCGGTGCTTCTTAAGAATCCACCAAATGATCCAAGACATTCAAGTTCCAAATCGAAAATAGCTCCCGCACAACCCACGAGTCTTGTTCATCCACTGGGGGACCACCAATATCGGGCACCACCATTGGTCATGGTCGGCACCATCCATCACATAAGCCACCAATATTCTACCAGATTTCTCAACAGTGTTGAAATATTCAAGCCCTCGTTTTGGTAACAGCTCTAATGGAAATTGTGAGCGCCCTCAATTTGCAATAGTTTTGTAACATATGATTTGATTTGTTTCTTTATTAACCCTTTCCCTTTGTCTATAAAGAGAATCTATAAATCGCAATCAAAAAAACATCAATTTACTTATTTGCTGGGTTTTATATATAATGTTATTGGGTATGACGTCTTTTTTGGTTTTTCCCGAGAAATCATTAGTGTCACGTATGCATTTACTTTCTCAAAATTAAAGACTTACAAACTGGAGCGGGAGTCCATTACATTGAGGAGTTACTGACCAAAATCACGAATGAGAAAAGTCATGAGCCACTTTGAGGAGGGACTTATTTGGTTTCGGTGGAATGCCACTGGTGAACTCCTGATACACACGTTTTCATTATTTCTGACTCGACTCCATACCACAACACGTACTGAAATAAACTCAACCTCTCACCATCCCAACATGATGATGAGTTTACCTTATTTATCTCACTCAAATAACACATCACGTTTAACCAAAAGTAACATCCCGCCTGAAAACTTCTACTCCAAGATCGGTCCGGTAATGACTGGTTCTCCGGAAGTTTGTACCCGCTGCGCTATGCCGAGATGCGCCATGAGAAGCCAAACGTGGGTGAGAAGCTCTCCTCCTCTGCTCAGGCCCTCGCAGTGTTCGTAGCCTTTGCACTGGCAAGCCGCGTAAACCAGCAGCCTCACCCAGACCTTGCTGATTATGTCCCACGTGTCGACTGATCTCAACTGCTTGGCGAGATGGCACGCGTCGGACAGCACCGACGAGCCTTTGGCGGGTTTGGCGGGGAGTTCGGTTCTCTCGAGCAGAAGCCAGCAGACTTCGCACAGATCGCGCGACTCTCTCGGCTTGTGCTGCTCTTTGCAGCTGTAAGAATGGGTGCGGACATGTGCCTCTTTCTTGAATAATTTATGCGCCCACTCGATGACGACCGATGAGATGCTGCCTTCCTTCTTCCACGACGTCGCTAGATTGTCGTTGTAGAACTTCTGAGCATCGACCAAAGTGTCTTCGTATCGGACCACCCCTAACTCTGTTGGCAACATGGAAGGATAGAACACCAAAAGATAGAGCATGTACTCTGAGACAAGCATACTCATTTGGGAGTTGTTGTTGTTGTCTTCCTCCTGCGTCTCTCTCCTGTCTCCGTAGTAACAGAGCTCAGTGGCGATGTGCCAGATGAGGATGCTCTGGTCAAACTCCATCTCGTCCAAACTCCAGCTCGGATGATCGCAGTTCGACTTCTTCAGTAGATCGCTCGCCTCCAGCTTAAGACTCGCCACCCCGCTCTTCAATTTGGTGGTTTGTTCCAGTCTTTTGACCATGTCCCTCATGCGATTGAAGATCAATCGTTTCATGTCGACGCCGAAATATTCGTAATGGATATAGAAGTTCTTCTCCACTGCCATGTACAACTTGGCTAACCTCGGATGGCGGAAGATCTTGTTTCTTTTCCCGACGGATAATCTCAAGAGGGAGAACTGGCATACGGCATTCGACCATCTGTGGCTCTGGCCGAAGTGGAGGTGGGCGATGGCAGACGAAATTGCGGATCTCCCGCGTCTCTGAAGCCGCCAGTGTTGGATCCAATCGGAAGAAAGTGCTTGAAGAAGCGAGTAAATTGCTAAAAGTATAGCCACGCTCGGCAGCAAGAAAGTTATACAGATGTCAACAGTGGGGTAATCCTTCTTATCATGTAAGGAGAAAAATATCAACACGGCGCCTAGCACCGACAGATTGATGACATAGCGAACGATGCCCCAAGCGAAGCTCAGCAACGGGGCCTTGGTGAAGAGCAGATCGTACATGAACCCGAGCTCGATCTCCACGATTTTAAAAGCCTTCCCCGGATCCATATTCTGGCCCATGAATATGCACCGACTCGCTTCCAGGTCGACAAAGTTGACTGTCAGGCCCACAAAGAGGACCTTGAAGATCTTGAACAGCTCATAGGCTTGGGCCAGATTCCCGTCCTCTTTGCGGGCTTGACCCGGAATCTGTGTGGATTTCGTGGACTCCGACTCGGTAATCCTCCTCTTTCGTTGACTTCGACTCCCGACGCGGAAGCATCGAATCTCGAAGTGGACCTTTGCTTGCCCAGTACAAACACAACGTCCTCTCTGCATAACTGATGAATCCCACCAGGATCATACCCGCTACTAATATCGACAGTACAGAAGACCCCAACAAGGCCGTGGAGTAAATGTAACACGTTAGTCCAACCTGGACACAAAGCTGCAGCAACTGCCTCTGCCATAGCTCGAGGTCTACCAGGGCAAACGCAGTGATCTGGTCGGTCCCGCCCAAGTGGAGGAGAAGGAACGGCGCCCAGAACGCTGTGATCTGGCTCTTCGGGTCAATCATCCCCTTGGTTTCCTTGATGTTGGCCAGGCGGTTCGAGATGATGCCGAGTACGAGGGTCGCGATGGAGTCGGCTAGGTATGTGGTCCGGACCACAATTTGAATCCACTTCTGGAAGATGAATTTCCTTCGCTTGCCATGAGACGCTAGGATCAATTGGAGGAACAAGCTGAGGAGGACGAGCAACCGAAGCTCCCAATCCTTCCCCCATACACGAAGGTTTTCGGGGAGCGGGAAATATCCCATCGTTGAACTCGGACTGTTGGCACCGAAAGGTGCAAAGATCGGGGCGTTGTCTCAAAGAGCGGTCAAACTTAGGATATGAAGAGAAAGAGAGAGAGAGAGAGAGAGAGAGAGAGAGAGAGAGAGAGAGAGCACAAGCAAGGCAAAGTAGCATCAGGCTTGAATTCACCTCGGCATCATCCTTAGAACTACCGCCATTATATAAGCATTAATTTGGGACACAAAACAAATTCAGAAGCACTACTTACCTTGCATAACATTTCAAGGAACAAAAAAGTAGCACGCTTCTCGAAACACACGCAACACATTATTCGCAACGCCACTATTTAATGCATTGATTGTCAAGTGATTCTCTATATTTTCCCCAAGTGCAAGTAAAGTGACGAAATTAGATTCCAACATTCGTACTAGCATGAGTATGACTTACTTTAATTGAGAAGATCAAAATATAGGCTGGAAGTTAAAGCTTGGTTTCTTGATTACCGCTCCAAATTTAAATCTAGCGAACCTCATTTCAATCACTATGATTTTCATGCTTTGTCCAGCATACATCACTAACCTGACGTGACTCTTATGAAATATAGAAGTTACCGATTTAGCTTGTTATAATAAGTAAAGTGATGAAAAGGCCAAAGAGGGCTATAAATGCTCACTCCAAATTGAAGCAATTCCGAAGCATTGAGTTGATTGCTTCGATTTTAATGGAAGCATATTATTTCCTTGAACACTAATCCACTTGTCAAATCCATGAACGAAGTAGTCACTGCGATAAAACATCCACGAAAGCAAGTATATCTCACACCATATTGTCGTTAGCTTATGCGATTTATGACCACTATGTTCACAACTTGTCATCCATGTCTAAGTAGTTCGCACGAGGTGTGCGAAACAGACTGAACATTTTTCTCCATCTATATATGAAGTTTCACAAGGATGCATGTGATGCATGACGGTTAATGAACATTTTGATCTGGTGGCCAACCTCTAGCTTAACTTAACTAAGCCCTCAACATTGTAAATCAAAATCTTCCTCCAACGCTTTGCAGAGTTTCCAAATGCGAATTAAACTCGGGCGGCAAGAAAAGAGAGAGGGAGATGTCGCAGCAAAAACAACTATCTTCCCATGGTGAAATGGACATGAGCATGCAAATGGGTGGGGCGAGCCCGACCTGAGCAGGAAACCTCGATTCACCTTTACACTTCTTATTTTCCATCGCGGTGGGGTCGATATTAGAACCTCCAGAGCTTGACGCCTGTCGTTTAGAAGTGAACAATCAGTTAAAAAATTTAACGGTGAGGACGGTTAATATTACCAATCCATACCCCACCAAGGACTGCAATTTTGTAGAGTAAGACTTCTCCTTAATATTAGAGAAGAAAGTACTGCCCACAAAACCAGCAAGCGTCCCATGTACAATGCCAAAACAAAAGTCCCGGGCACTGCAAAACCAGTAATATTCGTATATCACTGGAAAAGAGAGACAATGATATTCGTAGAACAAGGATAAATTTTGCGCAGAAGGCCATCCCACGATCCTCGAATTTACCATGCAGCTGATGAGTTGTATAATTATGGAGAAACGGAGGCAAGCCTGGCGTAATTGCCCGGAGAGAATCTCTGTATCTTTGTGGTAAATCTGCAAGATGAAAATATAAGCGGCGGTTAAGCTTGTTTTCTCAAGTAAAAGGTCTATTTAATGTAGTTCAAACATCATGCATGTATTTATAAGGACTGATAAGAAATTGTAACTTTCAGAAGCCACATCAAATCTTTAGAAAGCTACATGTGAGATTTAAAAATACTTAAAATTTAGTGGGGGAGATGAGTCGATTGGAAGATGAGTAAACCATCGCGATAAAAATCTATAAATGGCCGGAATATGAACACAAGAGAGATGGCGACTCCGAGAGTGTTGGTGACGCGGGAACTATTATTTAGGTATGGGTCACATGGCATGAATACGATCAATGATAAGTACGGGATTCATTTAGTTGGTAACTCAGTTAATTGATATTAAGATGGTGCGCACAAAAAAAGGTGTGAAAAAAAGTCTCATTTTATGATTAGAAGGCGGCCTACAATGTAAACTGAATTTATATTATTAAATTGTCAAAGAAAGGCCCTCATCCTGGTGGTTTTATTAAAAAATTATGATGGGTCCCATTGAAGCTTTTTGTTTATTTTTTTTTAAGGAATATGTGCGACACAACTCCTAAAACTTACAAGGAAAGTGCAATTTAGTCCTAAAACTTACAAAAAGTGCAATCGAGTCCTAAAACTTGTTAAATTGGTCCAATTGAGTCCTAAAGTTAACGCCGTCAAACTGAGTAACGGAAAATGTTGACGTGGCGCGACGTAGCATTTTAAATGATTTTTTATTATACACGTGGCTTTTAACATTATTTTTATTCTTGTTTAAATTAGATTTAAAATCATAAAAGAAAAAGATAAATTTATTTAAAAAAACAAAACTATGCAAAAAAATAAAAAGGCACCGGTGGTGCTCCACGCCGCCCATCACCGGAGTGGCCGGCGACGGTCGCCGGCCCTGGGCAGGGTGGCCTGCCCTCGCCCGGGTGAGGCCTCGCCGGCCACGTGAGGGCCGCCCACCCCGCTAGGTCGGCAAGGACACCCAGATCCGGGTGTCCCTCGACATTGGATTGGGTGGAGTCGTCGGTGGTGGCTAGGCGACAACGGTAGTCCGGTGCAGCAATGTCGTCAGGGGGGTCAGCGGTAGGACGTCGGAGAACGGTAGCAGCCCAGCACCGCAAAGGGTCACAGCTGGTTTGCTGGGGACGGTGTCGGGGCTACGGCGGCGCGGCTCGGCAAAGAGTTAGTTCGGTGCAACGACGGCGACGGAACCCCTACCCTCCGAAACCCACTCACTCAGGTCTGGACAGCGTTGGGGCACGGCGTCGGGAGAGCGACGGAGCTGAATCGGCGTGCCCAGATTTGGGTGAGCATCGCCGACCCCAGGCGAGGGCCGGCGAGGCCTCCCGCAGGGAGGGCGAGGGTCGGCGTGCCCAGATCTGGGCGTCCTCGCCCGACCTGGCCGGGGCGGTCGGGCCTCACTTGGGGCCGGCGAGGCCTCGCCGGCCTCGCCCGCGGCCGGGCGACCGTCGCCGGCTCCTCCGGGCGATGGGGCGGCGGCCGGGTGGAAATGCCCGCCGGTGCCATTTTCTTAATTTTTTTAACATTTTTGTTTTTTAATTAAATTTTAGTTTTAAATCTAATTTTTTAAAATTTTGAATAAAAAATAATTTTAAAAAGCCACGTAGAAAATATAAATTTATTTAAAATATGATGTCCGGCGCCACGTCGCATTTTCCGTTAATAAATTTGACGGTGTTAACTTTATGACTAAATCAACTAATTTGAGTTTTTGTGACTCAATCGCACTTTTGTAAGTTTTTGACTTAATTACACTTTCCTCTTGTAAGTTTTAGAACTTGCGTTGTACATATCCCTTTTTTTAATTATTTAGAGGGTAATAATGGAATTAATTATTGGGATTTAGAGGTGGGCCAAACTGAAAAGGCGGGCCTACACTGAGATTTCTATAATGACAGCAGAAGAAGATAAAAACCATTTGGGACTTGATTCTGCTTTGGTGGATCCCAAGCTCGAATGATCGTGGCCGTTCAATGCAGCTTTTGAAAATGAGGAGAAAATGGAGAAAAAAATGGAAATTAAATTGATGATGATAATCAAATCATATGCATCCTATCGAAGCCTTTTTTTTTTCTTTAAAAATTAACCATATATATTAGGAGAAATGAATAAGACTGAATAAAAATCGAATTCAAAATCACGAATACTTCATTTAATGACCATTGGCCGAAGCTCATCTATGTGATTTTCTTCAGTAAGTTCTTGAATTAGTTTGAGTTACCCTTTATATATCCTGGACTCCGTTTGTCACGCGAAAAATTCAAATAGAATTCCTACCGCACTTCAGATCTTTTTTCTCTGCTTATTTGTCATCGCGTCAGCCAATCCCGGGAGCTGCTTTCCTACGTCTCCATCGATTGGGCCCTCCAAACCAACTTCAGTTGGAGAAAAAAAGTCAAAGTCGTCGTCTTTGATTTCCACTCCGCCGCCTCCACGTCGTGTCATCACCGTCTTCCTGCTCTGTCCCGACAAAAGTACAGTCCCGTCCGTCGTCCTCTCTCTCTCTGTGTTTCGCGACATCGATCGCATCGCCTGCCTCGTCGTCCGAGGATCTCGCCGTACGGATCGCAGGCATGGCGTCGTTGCCGTTCGAGTACGAGGTGAGCCACAGCAGGGTGAGGACGAACGGGATATGGATGCACGTGGCGGAGAAAGGGGAGGGCCCCCACCTGGTGCTCCTCCTCCACGGCTTCCCCGAGACCTGGTACGCCTGGCGCCACCAGATGATCTTCCTCGCCGCCCGCGGCTTCCGCGCCGTCGCCCCCGACCTCCGGGGCTACGGCGACTCCGACTCCCCACTCAGCCCCGCCGCCTACACCATCCCCCACCTCGTCGGCGACCTCGTCGGCCTCCTCGACCACCTCGGTCATCGCCAGGTTCGCCCACCTCCATTCCCCGCCTCCTCCTCCTCGTCCTCCTGGCGACTGCTTAACCGAATTCTCGCCACGGCCTTGCTTTTTAGGATCTTGTTGAGAATTATTTCGAATTCTAGTAGCCGATGCTCTCGATATACTTATGAACAAAATCTTTTGAGAGAGCAATTTGAAAATTGAAATTCTTATAATGATACTAAAATTAGTAGGGCAATTTGAAAATTGAAATTGTGGGTATTGCAAGAAAGCTACCATATCAATTAGCAAATGGGAAAGTTTTGTATTTTGTGGGCAGGTTTGAATTATCGAATGCTTTAAGGCCGATCTTGCTGCTATCCTACGTAGAAAAACTTTGATGATTACGATGAACTAGTACTATTATACGAAAAGAACCAATGCTCCCAGCTGACATGCACTCTGTAAATGATATGGACATCACAAGATGCACGGCTTCAGTGTTCTTGGTTGGTATGTCGAAGTCATGCTGTAAATTTAAGGACGCGATTATGTGGTTTGATCAGGCATTTGTGGTGGGGCATGACTGGGGAGCAGTTGCAGGATGGTTCCTGAGCTTGTTCAGGCCTGATTTGGTGAAGGGTCTGGTTGCTCTGTCTTCTCCATATTCCCCCAGATCTCCAGGTACCAGAATTCTTGAATCGTACGAGCCTCTTGGAGATGGTTTCTTCATCACTCAATTTCAGGTACCTTTTTCACTTTTCACGGAAAAAATGGAGTCGAGTTGCTCGCACCCAACTGGGGTTCTGTTCAACTCTGCTCGCAGGGACTTTGCATCAATCTCGACCAATGAGCTGTTAGCTCAGTTGTTGTTAATGTTCATTTAGCTTCACCTGTGTTTGGCATGGTTGAGTCTGAAGCTTGATTCTGAGTCATGCACTAGACCGATGTAGCTAGTCACTGAAGCATGTTAGGATGAGTACATCAACGTATGGAAGTGTTCTGAATGTTGCGGTTCTGGTTCAGGCTTGAGCTCAAATGATAACCTGAACGAATAACAGAACTGCCTCAAATTCAAGCATGTTAAGTACTTCGCTCCACCGAGCTTCAAATAAATTTCAATTGAGTTCATATGATGAAAACATTGACTTTCTAAGTCGATGCAGATCCTAATAGTCCATTACACTGGTTTATAGTTTCGACCAATGTAATTCGTGGACATTTTGTTGGTGCTTTCCAGTAAATCATTGGATGGAGTCATAAAAGAAGTCAGTTTCAGCATGTAAATCGCTAGAATTGCCTTAAACATGAGAGTGGCACAAATTTTTGATTGGCAAGACAACTGCTGTGTGAGTAACTGAGTATCATTATCCTCAGTCACTCTTCAAGTTTCATTAATGTTGCTCTGCCACATGCTGTTGGATACAACAGAAGCCAGGAAGAGCAGAGCGGGCATTTGCAAGATATGACTATTTGACGGTGATGAAGAAGCTGCTCCTGTACAACAAAAAGGAGATACTAATTGCTCCTCCCGGAATGGAGATCATTGACTACCTGGAAACTCCAGCCACATTGCCCTCCTGGATTACTGAAGAAGATTTGCAGGTCTATGCCGACAAGTTCCAGGAGTCGGGTTTCACTGGCCCTCTCAACTATTACCGAGCTATGGACTTGTGAGTATCTAAAAGATCTCTCTCTCTCTCCACAAATAATTTTTCCTGGAAAGAACTGCAACTTGACCATGTGTTGGCTTTGTTAACGAACTGCTATCGTTTTGCTCAACTGCATACGTAAGAAAATTGACCCCATTCAATAAAATGTCATCGACACGGGAGATGAGTTCAGCTGTGTATTTAATGGAAGCAGGAATTGGGAGCTTCTCGGGCCATGGGATGGGGCAAAAATCACAGTGCCTACCAAGTTCATGGTCGGCAACAAGGAGCATGGTTTTGATTCAGCCGGTGCCAAAGACTATATACAAGGAAACATATTCAAGAACCTCGTTCCCAATGTTGAGGTCGTCATTTTAGACGGGCACCGTTTCATCCATGAGGAGAGAGCGCAACAAGTTTGCGACGAAATTCTGAACTTCTTCCATAAACTTTCTATTGGATCACAACTTTGATTGGTCTTTGATCATACTGCAGAAAGTTTCTCAACGTGCCATTACCTCCCCCGCTCTCCCCACTGTGCAGTGTACGTGTCAATGTCAGTTAAACAAAAGAATGAGATTATCTTCATAGTCATATGCTTCTTTGGTCCTTTGTGGAATGAATCGTGCATTTTCGTCCTGACGTCTTCCCTCGCTTCGCTCAACTTTAATCTTGAGCTTTGGGTCCATAAAGCTCGCAGCGTGTTTTTATTGAGCATCCTGGATTCACTGGTTGACTGAACTAGCCTGCCAAGTTATCTTGGGAACCTGAATAATTAATCTCAAACGCATATGATCTGAGGTTGGAACACATACTTTACTAGTTCCATGTGAGTTTGAAAGCACGCTGTAGACGATTCAACGGCAGTGATAATGTGTGTAAATATCTCTATCAGAGGTGGAGAAAAATTACCTTTGAACAAACAGTTATGCGGGGAAAAGCAATCCATTTTCCTAGAAATACTTTGAAGAAATGATTTTGTTTTAGATCCTGTCCCATCTCCTCATCCATTTGAAATTTGAACTACTCTTTTGTTACCTTTAATTTTTTGCCAAATCTCTATCAACATACACAAAATTACCAAACCTGAAAGGCATTTTCTGCTACACTTCTGGTTTTTCTAACTATTTAGATTAAATGCCATCATTTCATTGTATCTCTTGAAGAAGAAATTTTATTACGTGCCAAAAATATTGAAAGAAATCGCACCAGAGCATATCTAGTGTACATCAATCAGAAGCAGTTAAACAATGAAATCCTCACATAGATCTAAGAAAAAAATGAATCACATCAAATTTCTATCAGGGCACCAGTTTTATGTGCTTGGTTTCAACTGTTGATCTTCCTGCAGATCTTCCTGATCTCACCCCTCGATCCTGTTGATGGCAAGATATTACCCATCTTGACCATTGAAGCTGCAAATTGCTGCAAGAAGACTTCATTGTCCTTTGCGTATTTCTTCACCAACTCAATTGATTCCTTGTTACTGGTGAAGAGCACTTGGTCAGAGCTCAGCAGGCCCCTGTAAGCCAGCAAATTCTTGAAGTAGCTGTTATCGAACGCAGTTGGAGTGACATTGTCCAACACGAACAGGTTCTGATCACCGCCCGATCTCGGGCAAGTGGCACGGAGTTGGGAAGCATATGACTGGTCTAGTCTGGAGTCCTGTTGATCGTCCCCTGACTGGTCGTAGAGCCTTTGTCTAAACGCGGTGCATCTTGCATTGCCAATGGTGTGGCTTCCTGTACAGGGAGAAAAATCATGTACCAGACCCCCACACGTGCATTACATGACTCTGAATGCTTAAACTGTTGCTGACACTAGCAGATTATCATATGAAATTTGCCAGTGATTTCATGAAACCCACTCTCTCTCTCTCTCTCTCTCGATTAAGCGTTATTTGAATGAAGCAATGATAATGCATTAGGAGCTCTTTTGTTTTGAAAAACCTGAATTCATTCAACCCGGTCAACAAGAAAATTGCTGCATCATATAGGAAGTTTTCCTTTTGTAGGAAACGTCAGATAGAAGAGGCTTCAAGATTCTACCCAGAGGCAAGAGTAGATCGTTATAGGCTAGAGTTGTATCTTACCTGATAATGCGACGAGATCAATAATATCGAGCCCCTGGCGATTGAATTTGTTCAGGAGGATCGGGAAAGTGTCATTTGGTGCAGGAATGTTGAGGTTAGAAAGAGTTAAACTTGCACCCCTCGAGTCCTTTCTTCCTAGAGGAACCTCCCAGCTACGTCCACCCATCTGAAGAGAACGAAATGTAAGTTATTAACGATTCAACCCATGACTTCACTTTAAAGTTTAGGAAAGCCTAATTAAGCAAATCACTCACAAGAACAGTGGAGTCTCTGGCAGCTAAAGCAAGTATATCAGCACAGGACACAATATGCGGGCACTGCTCTTCTAGGGCAGCCTTTATTTCCTCAATGACTTCGAATCCGCGAGCGGACTTACGATTCGGGTTAGACCTTTTCTCACTGGGCATGGTTCCGGTGCTGTCTAAGAGTATCGATCCATCACATCCCTGAAAGTTTGCAGAAAAAGGGATTTAGAGATGAAAAACTAACTCTTGTCTGCAACATAACAGAGGCGGTGTCCTATTTTAGGGAAACTAATACAGTAGAGACTGTGTTTGGCACAAATTACCCGGACACTTTTCAGTTGAATACAACCCATAATGTTTGCACATTTGTGAACATGGTATCTCTTCATTTAAGCCCTTTGCTTCGGCTTCTGTTGACTATCAAGTAAATGTGCGGCTGTGTCCACATAATGTACGCAACTAAAGATGCACAAAGCACTGCAACTGAAATGTATGCAACTGTGTACACCTAACCAGTACATTTTAACATGAAACGTGACTGTGCAGCTGAAAAAATTAACAGGTCACTGACCTGAACAAAACAGTCATGGAAGTGAACCCGTAGCAAGGAAGCAGCCATGCGAGCTTCTTTGGCTACAGCTTTTGCCACAACGGACCTGACGATATCCTCAGCTTGCGGGCATGAATAGTCATAATACTGGGGATACAGGTAACCGCCATAGGTTCTGCGACAGTAACACATTGGAGCAAGTGCAAGGATTGAGAAGAGAATGAGAAAAGTCATAGACCGAGCCATTTCAATGTATCTGTCTATGATCCTTCAAAGAACAAAAAGAGCTTGTGATTCTCTGTGAGAGTGCCTGAGATATGAATGAAGAAGTTTGGACTTGCTGTGATGAGACTGATGAAACGAGCACGTAGGTTATTTATAAGAAACTGAGATTGACTTTGTCCATGTGCTACAGAGAATGATGAGGAAGAGCTTGAATTGAACTCAGACATGGATTTGGTCTCACCAAGGTTTGATCACTCTAGCAAGCTACCGAAACCAAAAGCAGAGTTGGTAATTTTCCTTTTGTTGATCGAGTCCTTTCAGCTCCGTTCACTGGTCATTTCTATCTGCAATCCTATGGCTTATCTCAAATATAATCAACACAACAGAGTTCTGGTATCTAGACCCATTTTAAACCCCTTGTCCTTTCTTGTGCAATGAACTAATAAAAGAAATACGATGGGTTCTTGGTAATCCTCTTATGGCCATCTTCAGTGGTTAGAATTCAAAGTACAACTACTTTTCACGCTCGTCATGTTTCAGACAAGATCAACGCATGTGGGGGCGAGGACACCAGGACATCTATTGTAATGTCTGATAACGCTTCGATGAAGACGAATCGAAAAGCAGGAAGTCGTCCAAGAGAGGCCAAGTACAGGACTAATTCAACTCGTGTGATAGGAGCGCAAGATTTGCTAAAGAGACTGAATTACTTCACCATTCGGGGCCAATCATCTGGGATGTGATTGGAGTGCAAGATTTGCTAAAGAGATTCCAGGCGAATATAATAATCCGAATGAGCCGGTCAGCGTAGTCCCGATTCTCTAATTTTCTGCATCATATTTGCATCAGACCCCACAAGAGTGGGAGGAGAGGCACCTGCTCCTAGAGAAGAGTATTTTCATTTCATCTTCTTTCCTGCTTGGACTCTGTCAACGACCAAGACCGTAGACCACAAACCATTGACTGATTATTTCAATATTCATTCGACCAGAAGCTGAATTGAGGCTGTCTACCTGTCATGGTCTCTCGTCTTTTCTGTCAATGTCTATCGAGAGCTCATTTGGCTTTTGTATATTGCATTTCTTTTTCTTGATGAACATGTTTTGTAGGGATTCTGAAGTTTGATAGCTTAAATGACTAGAGGTAACTTTTGGTAGAAAAAAGGGGCTTTTAACTAGCAAAATAGGGAAAGATAGAAGCCAACAAAGAGCAACGCAACGGCTTACTTCCAACTTCATCGGAATTCACTACATTGAAGTCGGGGTACACAACAAATCAAAAGGCATTATCAATAGTGCCAAAATTTCTCTTGATTCGTTTTCTGTGATGCACTTAAAAAAAAAAAAAAGTCGATTTTGGTTTCGTTAGGTTGGTTCAATTGCTGTGGTGGGCGAACAAATGCATTCGTATCGCAATCAACGTGGATTTTGCTGTTGTAAGAGAAAAAAGTGTACATATGTTTCATTATGTTAGGCTCGTGGAAAAAAAAAAATTCTTTGGCATTCTTTCGTTTCTTCTCATATTTCCATATCATTCTAGCCGCTCTTACCATAAATAACCCGGAAACCAAGTGGACAAAAGGCTTAGAGAAGTCACTTGGTGAAGAAGATTCAATTTGTTCTTGGACAAGACATTGACCAAATCATTCTAGAGGAAAACATTCCAGGAGTACTGTTAAAAAATTCTTCCTTTCAAAGGTGGAAAATTTGGAGATAATTGTTTCGTTTGGGTTCAATCTGAAAAATTACTAGAGGTCATAACTTCACAAGCTTCTAGAAAAAGCATAAAAGATATACATATCTTACTTGGATAAATCAATTCCCAGTTTGGTTTTTTAGGTCCCTCAACTTGTTATTTCACTTTCATTGAAATTCATTGAATTCTCTTATACAGAAAAAAGCAGAGGATAAGGTATTTCATATGATGGAGAGGATAAGGTATTTCATATGACGGATATGCCACGTGATATTACCAACCAATCAAAAGTGAGATGCGTTATATATGGCGCCAAAAAAGATGGGATTCATTGCACACCGACAATGGTAATTGATCTGTCACACTACGTTATCACTTCAAACGATGTATCCATCAGAGACCATCTTGTAGCTACGGGAAGAGCATGGTAACAGAGCCGTACATTCGAAGTCGACCAACATGGAATGGAAGAGAGAAATTTTGAACACACTCGAGATACGAACTCAAAGCGATAATGCTTGAATTTTGTGACGAGAAAAGATATTGACAATTCATTTACTTCGTGTTACTAAGAGAAGAAAAAAAAGGTCGCACAATATACAATTTGTGGACTCAGTGAATACAGTTAAAACGAACCATATGCCCTTCCACTTGATTTCTTTGCTGCATAGTCATAATCCTGTGGTTGTTCCCAAGAGGCTTGATTAGTGAAGGCACTGTTTATTTCCTCTGCTCGCGAATAACCGCTCCTCCCACCGCTCGCCTTTTAAATAAGTTCCAGATTATACATCAATTCAAAGATAAGCATACAAAATGAGAGTCACTCAAAGTTGACAATCATTTACTAGCTGAACTTATAATTTTGTTTCTGATAGAACTGGTTCCTAAAAAGGTAGTGCAATAAAGGCATGGCAGGTAAAGTTTCTTTTTTCTTTTTTTTTTCTCACCCTAGGAGGCTTGACATGACAAGTTAACTGAATTAGCATAAGCAGAACCCACTTACAGTTTCTAGGCAAGCAGATAGAATGGTTATACCGGGCAATGCATCAAGTCCACGCTGCAAACAGTGAAGAGGTGCACATATCAACTAATTTGCACAGTTAGTAAACTATGACATAACAAACAAGGCCATCTAATCTTTAAATGCACAAGTTAGACAGCCTACCTGATGTTCCACCCGTACCTTGTAGACAAACCCTCCAATGCAGAGCACAGTTGACAAAATAATGCATCTGATCAATGACAAATCATTCAGAATTAATTTAAGAAAAGAAATGAATGTCACAGAATCACATTTTAGTTATTAGAAAGACATAAACCTAGCATCAAGATCTTGAAATTGTTTAAGCTACAATCTACCTCATGGATGAAGTAATCCACAAAAATATGCCGCCCTTCTATTATTTGTGATGTATCTTAGCTATTTGGCAGAAAGGGACAAAGGCAAAAGGAAAAAAAATCCCACCATGTATGTCACAACCTTAGGTTCTATATTTAGCAACCCTTGTAGTTAAATAGAATTATACTGACCAACAGCACGTGGAAAAAATATCAAACTAATAGTACATGCAAGATAGGATCCCAAATACAGCCCATCCTCCTACAGCATCTCCTCCTGCGTCCTGCCTATGTTCTGCAGAATTTTGAACGACCAACCAAACAAAATCAGTTAAATGGCAAGTCATTAACTGAATATGCACTGTAAAACCCACTCAAGCAAGTGAGAGAATAAGAGGAGAGTTCCCTTGAATGAGCTCACCACATATTTTGGAAAGTGTAAAATGAACAGGTTCATAACTGTCCACAGGTACCGTGATTTCAACTTCATATGGAGAATCACGGGGTGTCTCACCTGAAAAATTAGAAACATGCAAGTCATCAACATGATAATTGCTGGATGTTACAGCTAAACCAGCAGATCAGGACGATATCTTATCCATACATCTCCAGTCCAAAATTAGAGTTGTTGGAGACAAAGTTGTGGGATATCTGCCTGTCATCGCTGATCCAGATAACTTGACATCCAATCCGTTTTCTGGGAAAACCTAAGAAAATTACGCAATTTTAAAGCAAATAGATAGCTGATTCATTGCACGGTGGACCTTAAGTAAGGATCAAGTACCTTGACAATAGGTTTTTGCACCAAATTAGAGTGGGAACTGATAGCAGTCATGTAAAGGGCTACATGGGTCTGCTCTGACCTAAAACTGCAAAAGGTAACCCATAGTATTATTGTTGCGATGATCTTGACTGGCGTGTTTTGGTTAACAGGGGAAACTAAAGCTGGTTATACTTATTGGGTAAGAAAAGTTGAGAAACAATAATACTCTAGTTTAAATAAAAACATACATTGCCTACCTGAAATCAGGATAAGATTTCTCAAAACCAGGCTGAGTCAGGCCATTATAAACCTACAAGTCCACCACATGCAACTGTCTCAGTAATTCATATAAATGCTCACATTGTGGCAGTGTGGATGACTGGGTTCTTACAATTTCCCAAGACCGTGGATGAAAACCAACAGTAAATCCCTCAAACACCCGAGGACCCTGATCCTCACATGGAATGGCAAGTTCTACGAGAACTCTGTAAGGAAAAAAATAGTCAGTACTCAAGAACAAATCAATGAAGGTACTGCTTAGTTACCATATCAGAGCAAGAGAACAATCTTTCACACTCCTTCATAAATAACTTTCCACTCCCAGCATTATATTCCTTTCATACTAATCAATAAAAACCATATCTAAACAGCCCAACTTCCTATGGCCTCTCAGACCATAAAGCAACATCATCTAGCAGTGCAATCTGGGTGAATCAATTGCAGAGATTACCGTTAGAAAATGTGACACGTTTTTTGAACTACCAATATAGCACAAAGGGTGCGAACTCCGTACACATCCTGGAATGTCAGGGACCAACTCACCTTGCCTTTTTTGCTTTTTGGTAATAAAGTTGAAGATATTTTCAAGATTAAGTATTTCCTATAATGAAGAGATGTAGGCACTAGCAGTCAAGAAGTGCTGCAACTCTTTCTAAGAGGGCAAAGGTACAAAACATGACCTTCAAAATATCTTTCAATTTTTGGTTGATCAAAAGATCCAATCAGTTTCTCGATTGCTAGCTTTATACTTGATGTTTGTAGCATTTGCTTGCTCTAGATAACCATAGACATCACACCTCAGCAAGAAAACAGAACAACTTTCTTTTGAATCTTGATGATTCAAAGAGGAAGGTTTTTCAGCAACCATAGACTTGCTCTGGATGGTTCTCGCATCATCTAGGAAAAGAAACCAACATTTCTATGTATTACATCTTTGGGAAATAAACCAGGTGATAGTCACATAGATTTTGAGGAGCATGGAACTTTCATACAAAAATGCTATAACCAAGACCCCAATCCAAAAAATAATATAAGAAAAAGGGTAATGTGTTGATCACCTGCACGTAGACTCGTAGGTAACATTGCATATGCATCCAAGTTCACCTGTCGTGAGACACTCGATTGTTTAGCATATCCCAATTCCATTTTCAGTCAATATTCAGCTACAAAAGTACTCCACAGTGTTTTTGTAGAAGAATTTGCTTAGTGTTGTGCGCACTAAACTAGCGTACACCAAAAAACTACAAGTTTAAACTTTATGACAATCCTCAGAAATATTCACATGCTGAGTAGGCCATGCACGTCACTAAGGTAACAAGCCAAGATATTAACTTGAGCTTTCACAAACCTTTGCATTGGCTTTTTGAACAACTCCCACAAATTATATTCACCTGAAATTATACAGAAGAAAAAGGCAATTTAATGTTTCTTTCATGCAACCGAACAAATGGAAAGGGATGGAATGGGTTAGGTCAAGTGAGCTCCTACTCCATTTGACTACCCACCCCATTTGGTTGGGTTTGTTCTCTGACCATTCCAGGCACCAGAATAGCTTATTTTGTAGAATTTGCGGCACAAAAAGGAGGTTTGACGTTATACCAACCTGAGCTGTCCGTCCCATTTTGTCATAGCTCTTCTCACAATTTCTCAGGTCACCATTGTAAAAGCGCTGTAAATTCAGAGAAGACATTAATTACCTTGAGAATGTGGGGGGAAATAATGATGCAATGGTAACTTCTCAAAGGAATAATCACAGTGATTGCGGATGCTTCCCATAATTAGAGCTCATCTCAGGCTAATGAGTGCTAAAAATTTGACCATATTATGAGCAGAAATGTACTGGGAAATAAGGTGACATCTAGTTAACTTGAGATAACAAAGTTCTATTCACCAAAACCAAGCTTACCGAAAACCTCACCAAAGAACTGTGCAACATGAAAGAGAGCATACTTGAACAAAATCGATATGTCCTGAACCAGCAGTAAAGTGATTGAACTTGTCAAATCGACCAAAAGCCACAAAGCCCTGTGATTTTATAAGATAAGCAGCTGATCATTACCCCAGTGATATAATGCTAGAAAGATGAGTATCATGGAGATGGATCAAAAAGTTTTAGATAACGATGAATTCTCTAAATCATAGTTTGCCCTCAAAGAATGTGAATTTCTGATAAAACTATGCCTAAGGTATAAATGATAATGTGCATGCATTCTTTTGCCATAATAAAGGTACTCCTGATATTCCATCTTTAATAGTTGTAATTAGACCCACCCTTTAGTAATTTGTGCAATCAATTGACTAAAAGCACCTCAGCAAGAAATAATAGTATATCTGAAGCATAGCAGTATCTACAGTCATTTGCCTTAATTTATTGATTCTACTAGGAAAAAAAGACCATACTCTTGTCTAGCATAATTGCAATAACATTAGCTGAAACATTCATTCATAGTATATGAAGATGGCCAGTATGTGAAGCTCAAGTTAAAGCAGAATACCAGATTGGACCGAGTCTCCACATCTTTGCAAAACCGGACCACCAAGTCTTCTTCCTGCATCGAGCCCAAAAAACACGAAAAACAACAGTCGATGCAATATCTTGGCCACCGAAAAACATCCCCTCGAGCTCGAGGTAAATGATCAGAGACAGACAGCAACATGACAAGAAGATTTACCTTCTCCTCGTATTCGAACACATGGCCAATCCAGCTACTCTAAATCAACAGCTAAAGGAAAAACAGCTGCGTCACACTCCAGTGCTCAAACAACGCCCTAGAATTATCAGTACAAAAACCAAAAGCTACGATGCTAATCTCTTGTTTTCAACTAGATAAACCATCAAACACCATCGGCAGAGGAAACGAGAACTACACTGCTTTCCACGCTTAGCTACGACACCAGCAATTCACCGAACCAAAAAAATAAAAAAACAAAAAGGATACGAAATCAACGAGGCGGCTGGTATTATCGAGCGCGTAGCAGTTGGTGCTCGGCACGACGACGGAAGCGGCTCCGATCGCTCCCCAAACCACCGCAACTGCGCAAGGCAAACGGGCGGCGGTCAAAAACCGGCATCAAGATCAGAATCCTAGCGCCGCCGCCTACCTCAACAACGAACAGCGGAGCTCAGAGAACAACAACAAACGAAAATGGCGTGTCCTCACGTGCAATCGCGACGCGCAAGCGCGACGGGGAACGCGCGAGCCTCGACGGTTCCACCATCACGTCCGGCGGCCGGCGAAGCGAGCGAATTGGCCGGAGATCTTCCTCCTCCGTTCCGAGATTCCCGGCGAGCGGAGGGAACGGAACGGAACGCGTCGCGATTTCGTCTTCTCGACTTCGCGCTCCGAATCGTACGTCCCCGAAGACCAGATCAGACGGAGAAATCGGAGAGAGCCGCGAGCCACGACTGGAGCTGAAGCTCGGAGTCGGCGCGCCGAGCGGGCTGGAAGCTACACTTACACTGGCAGTCGGGATTGTCGCCGGAACGAGTAATGTAATAATCCTTTATTTTATCGGTTAAAAAATTGAATTGGTGTTTGATAAGAGTATATATCCATCTTTTCCGACAAAATAATGATATTTTAATCTACTAACCTTATTCTGACCAAAAAATCTACTAATCTTATGTTTTAGTTTTTGGTATTGGCAATCATTCGATGACGTCAGCATGAAATGGGAATTTAATCAAAATAGAATTTATCCAACTCCCTTTTTTATTTATGGGAATATGGAACTAAAGTATTCACCACCAAATCTATTTTCATGTTGGCGTTCATCTATTTCTCACTGATTTTTTTTTTTTTTAGGTAAGACATCTATTTCTCAATAATTATAGAAACGGTAATTTTGAAATAATCGAATCATAATTTCTCACTAAATTGGAACAGTTTCGTTATCAATTGGGAAAATGACTTAAATGATTTTATACTTTAGTCCAATGTGTATGTCATTCTCGAACGTTATATTGAACAATTCTTTATTACATGAAAATGTTTGAATGTCTACTATTTTGTTAATTCAAGTTGACGGAATCTTATAATGTGGCTTCCAATCCATTAAATTTGAAAATGGCGAACAATAGAAATAAATTACATATGAATATTCTAAGTAAATATCCATCTCAATTTAAGATATGATATAATCCACGTCATAAAAAAAAGGTCTAATTTGATGTTTGAGCAAACGGAATGACTACATTGAACATCTACTAATGTTTCACGAATCCCTCACATTGAAATAAATTAAAATTTCAAAGATAATATTGCATATCAGATCAAAGTTGAGTGACTATTTATATCATGCTTTCCTATTAATTAGGTGAAAAAAAAAAAAAGCAAGGATTGGATGGATAGATAAGAGTGCCCATTATAGTCCCACAACTTAGAACACCCAAATATCCTTTTTGGATGCTCCGCTGAATAAGGCCCTGCTGATCCTCAGCTAAAAGGTGAAGGGTTCAAAACTCAGGAGATGCGCTAGGTGTATTAAGTGTGACTCAGGGGTAGTGGGTCCTCCTGCTTAAGTGTCACCTAGGGATTTACGGCGCGGTTGTCGGCTGCAAGCCGGTTCCTCCAGCACAAAAAAAAAACAGAAAAACTATAAAATCATGACTACTTTCGAGAGGATCACATCTTTTTCGATGACGAAAATTTCAAATAAGGACGACTTTGTTTTAAATAAAGGTATGACGTTGTCATATTAATTACAAAGAAGGGCCATAACTCATTAGATGGTGGATGACATTTTTGTCTTTTGATTTTTTTTTCCTTTTTTTCCTTTTTCTACTTTTTTTCTTTCCATAAAAAACAAATAAAAAAAAAAGAAATACATAGGCCCTTCACCTATGGCTGCCACCCAATTGCCAGTGGTGCCTGGGGGAGGTTAGTAACCCTCGCTAGAATTAGGAGAGGACCGTGACTTTAGGCAAGAGTCATGATCTAGAAGAGGCTCTTGCCGTTAGTTGGTGATGGTCATTAGCCCTCGCCAAGGAGCCAACAATCCTATTGGCCATTATTGCCATCTTACCAGTGATGGGGTGATAGTCTTGTATTTTTGCTTATAAAAAAAATATCTTTTTAATTTTAATCTAATTTATTTAAAATTAAAATTGCCTTTGGAAGAAAATGCGTCAAACTATTCTACTAGCTGGCAAAATCAGACCCTTATTGTAAAATGTCATAACTATTTCAAGTCTTTGTTTGGGAAAGTAATTATATTTCATATCTTTATTTGAAATAATATTCGAACAATTATTTGAAAAGTTGAAAGTATTTTAAGTGCTTTTTTGGATTTTTTTTTCTTTCCAATTTTGATCCAAGTTCAGTCCCCCACCTTCAATGTCGATGACTTCTCAAAAGTCAAAACCCATTTGGATTAAAGGGTCGCAGAAACTTCAAACCGTTAATTAATTGTGTGCTATCAGTCTTGCAAAAAGTTTATAACCGAAGAAAACACTAATTAAAAGCAAATTTAGGAGAAGAGAGATTGGAGTTTCTTCTGACTGAAGCCAAAAATAAATTAAATCCACGATTATTTATAAAATTTAAATGACTTTTTAAAAGATGATCATGCCCTTTTTTTTCTTTTTGCTTTTTTTTGGTCCAAAGCCCTTTCCTAGTTTGTAATTTAATTCCTCGATAAATCAAATCGTCCCAAGCATGATTCTGATGTCATGGTCGAAAGGAAGGCTAAAAGGACATTAAAACTCAAATTCTTGGTGCCGTTCATGCTCATTCTAGGGTTTTTGTGAAGACCCAAACTCCACGTCCAGATCATCAACAACTTGCCAGGAGGAGCCGTGCTCACCGTGCACTGCAAGTCGAGAGACGACGACATTGGCGTCCATCGGATCCGACCCAACCCACACGTTCTGGCCCAAAGTATTCGGCCCACGCTCTTCTTCTGCAGCTTCGAGTGGCGCGGTCACTTCCACTACTTCGATATATACACAAACAGGAGGGACTTCCACCGGTGCCGGAAGCACTGACCGTGGCATATAGACCCGAACGGCCCGTGCTAGAAAGACAAAGAATGAGCAAAGGTCGACGAAATCATCAGAAAGACCCCATGGATGCGCTAAAGATGGTGGTTGCCCTAAATTTGTCGTGATAATAACATCCTCTGCTTCTGATGATATATAAATATGATTTCTGATGATATAAAAATATGACTCTTTAAACTGATAGTAAGTGTTTATACAATCTCTTTGTTCTGTACTCTTATATAAATACGAGTAGTGTTATTAATCATTTGACTCGCAGGTTACACAAATGAGGAGTGATTTGGTTCCAAGATCAATTCTAGAGCTAGAAATTGAAATCTAACTTATTATAACCGGTTTCCAATTTTTGAACTCTAAAACCTATTCTATTCGCTTAAAACCGGTTTTGGAACCTACCATATTCTTTTGGTCTAGTTTCAGGGTTTACCTAGTTACTTGTTTTATCGATTATATTTTTATTTTTTGATTCATTTTTTACAGCAAAATCATATGAAGTTATAGATAACGAAATGATTCAAAGTAAAATATGAACAACAGGAATCCTAATCCACCAAAAACAGCCATCCATAAGATGAATATACATGGATGAATATACAATCACGTGCAATTATAAATGATAAAAAAAATTAAACACATAACATAAAACATAAATTATAAAACTCCATTTGCTATTCATCCATCATCTTTAAATTCATCCATCATCCTTAAATATAAAAATTTATATATTTATATATATTTAAGGGAAAGATAAAAATTTATATATTTCTATAAAAGGGAAGAGAAAAGAGGAGAGAAAAGACCGACGAGGAGTTTTGAGAAAAGACAATCGCCGAAGGAATGCTAAGGTTAATTTTTAGGGAAAAAATAAATTAGAGTTTTAGCTTTTTTAACTTATATGGCTTATTCCAAAATAGCGCAGTCCATTTAAATTCCCAAATGAGTATTCACCCGAACCTATTTTTGGACTAGTTACAGCCGGTTCCAAAATTTGGCTCTTGTTCCGAACTAGTTCTAATAAGAACTTATTACCAGACCTGTTTTTGATTACCAAACCTGTTTTTGATGCTGTCCGATCTGGTTTGCAGGATAGAACTGATTTGGTTGCAAACCCTAGGGTTCGATGAGACCGCTTGTGTGAAAGTACTATGTCTGTTAAGGGAGGAAAGGAAGATGATTCAGCCCACGCAATAGATGAAGAAAATAGAAATACACTGCAAAGTTCGACCCAGATGCGAACGGAAAGGATACATCATTCTCTTTACGACACCTAAATATAAAGACAGAACCTCTTACATATGTGATCACATGGAAGAGAGCTACTCGCGAGAACAGACTGTACTGTACAAACGGGGCATTATTACACGAGTCTCGGTATCTCTACTGTGTCGAACTCGATCGTCGAAAGCGATAAGGTTCCGCGCGGACTTCGTCGAGTCCCGTCGAATCCGATTCAGTGGTGATGGTGACTGCCGGGGAGCTTCTCCTTGATCTTGTCCATGATCCCCTTCTTCTCGTGCGGCTCCCCCGTGGCATGGTAACCGGTTGGCGTGGTGCTCGCGGTGGTGTGGGACGGCGTGTCGTCATGGCTGCCCGGCAGCTTCTCCTTTATCTTCTCTTTGATCCCTTTCTTCCTCCTCCCTCCATGCCCATCGTCTTCGGACTGCTCTCACAATAATGATCGTGCATGAGTCCCCTGTAATAATTCGAGAGTAGTTACGAGGAAATTACTTACGGAGCTGGAGCTGGAGCTAGAGCTTCCTGAGCGACGGAGCATGCCGCCTAGAGTGTGGTGCTCCTTGCCATGCTCCGCCCTGACACCGTGCCCGGTCGCCAGTGGAGGAGCACTGCCTAGCTTCCCGTAAGGGTCGGTGCCGGGGTAAACCGGGTTCCCGTATTCGTCCGCCGGACGGATCGGGTTCCCGTACTCATCGGTTCGCTCAACCGGGTTGCCGTACTCGTCGGTCCGACGGCCCGCCGGGCTGGCGTAGTGGTTCTGGAAATGCGCCATGTCTCCAAATTGTATGGGACCCTGCTCGGTTGCAAACCTACACGAAGGAACACGCAACGGGCTCCGATGATGACGGCAAACGTGAAGGCCCTTTATTAAGACGGAAGGGAGAGGAGGAGAGCGTTCCAGATGCGCAGCCCCCTTGCTCGCGTGGAGGGCGCCTCTGCGTCACACGTGTCAAGGACGAGGGACGTGGCGGGGGCAGGGATGTGCGATGGTGTCCTTAGGTAAATCGACCGCTTGAGATGAGAAGAGGGAGAGGCTATCGTTCTTCGTTGATTCGACTTCCGCCGTTCCACGTTTCGTCGCGTACGACTTCGGGAATTTGTATAGGGATCTCCCTATCTCGCTATCTCCTGATGCTCAAACACGTGTTCATATTGGATTGAGTGACTTTTAGTATGTACAAACAGATGAAAAGTTGAAATATCTAATAAATTTAAAAAATATTTTTTAAAAAGATAACCACTTATATTACTTATAAATATGAAATATTTTCGTTGTCCATAAAAAGTTTCAGGTAAATTATTATTGTCAATAATGAAACTATTATTGACTAATTATTTCAAAGAAACTAAACAATTATTTTTAAAAAATATTTTTTAAATTATTTATTTTTTGTGAAATAAACGGAGCATGATGGCACTTCATTTGTGATTTGATGTAAGTGGCACGAGATTTTACTTTTAAAGATCAAAATAACAATGGTCATATTCTACGAAATTATCTACATCCATTGGAAATATGCTACGAATTACATCATGGTTTACAGATGATGTAGAAACAAATAGCTCATATCTATACATACGTTGGAAAAATTGTACAAAAACCTAAACCTATTGCACGTAGTTTTCAATTTTCTTATAAATCTTTCAATTTTACCAATTCAATTGTAAACATTTTCACCATCCGATTAATTTTATTAGGAAATTACTAACGTGCATAATTTTTTATATATTTTTATAGTCAATTTTTTATATATTTTTTTTTTTCTTTTCTTTTCATTTTTTCTCTATCCTCACCAACCTCACTTCAAGCAAGGCTTGACCTTGCCGGATCTAGCAAGGCCAATGAGGTTGCCTGAGGCTAGCCCTCCTTGGCTTTCAGCGAGGGCAAGTCTTGTCGAAAGATGGCAAGGGGACCCCCTCGCTCATCCTTGCTTTTGGCTGGTCGAGGGCCATCTCAAGGCCTAGCGATCGGTAGAAAAAAATGAAAAAAAAAAGAAATAGAAAAAAGATAATTCAAAATTCAAAATTTTAAAAATTATCCACGTTAGTGTCAATCATATTACGTAAAATGGTTGTCATTCAAGTATTTATAATCAAAAGTGGTTTATTAGCAAATTGTCAAATGGTTTATAATTTAATTGATAAAATTAAAGGGTTTATAACTGAATTGACAAATGTATAATAGAATTATGATTTTTTGACAATCTCTCTATGTATCTATGCACATAAATATAATATATATGGTGGATGATATGCATACACAAAGAAAATAACATTCATTTTGTGTTATGTTAGGTAAAATCGTGTATAGTTTCCCCAGGAACTCATACGATCGCTTGCAAAAAGATTTGTGTCATGAGGTATTTAGAGAAAGCAAAAGACAACAATGCAACGGTTTGGACCTAAGTACGTCCTAAAAGTGATTTATCTGAACTTTGGGACGTAAAATTCGGAGGTACTCCTCAGGGTGAGAAAAGAAAAACTCTCTTGACCTGAAGGTAAACAAGACCGGAATAAAGACACCATGGTCAAGAGGATATGGCATCCTCCCCCTTGGGATGAAATAACGATGGTTACCCGTCATGATGATGCGCGAAAACTTAGAACTGCCGTTAATTTCTGATGTCTGCCGCAAACCTCTGAGAATGTACTCTTGCTTTTGCCGATATGAATGCAGACAGACTTTAAGCAAAGTTCTTGTTTTGACCCCACGTTCCTCAGCCGATTTTGACAATGTTTTTAATCTCTGAGCACTCCTGTTGGAGCACTGAAGTTCACCGAACATCTGTGCAAACTGGTCACACTAACCTTGAGGACAGATGCATGGCTAGTGTCAAAATGAATGGAGACGCAAAGAAAACATATTCTGTATTCTAACTTGAAAAGGGCAACTTCCGTAACAACATAAGGCCATCTTCAAGAATGCAAGAACTTCTAACAATCAAATGCACCAACATTTCGCCACCGCATGAAGCACTCTTACTGGCTAGCTTGTGTCCATTTAAGGAATGGAATTATTACTCAGTCTCTCCTCCACTCTCAATGCACTAAAGCAATCCAAAAAGTTGCATGGCAGTGGCCGGGACAAACAGAGGACAATTGTATTCGAGCAAAGGAAAAAAGAAAAGCCGACATCCAGGGATGTCCCATGCATGGCCAACCAATGACGAGCAGTAGAGTGAAAATGAAGGAGCAACTCAAGGTTTCTTGCCATTCCTCAGCAAAAGAATCGCATGAAAATCGAGCCACACCATCAGATACAAGTCTGAATAGCCAGCACCGTCCAATGGCTTCAAGAGCAGGGAATGGAGAGATCCACCACATCCACAAACACAAACTTGAAAATTTGCAAAAGGAAATGGAGACCAACCCAAACCGCTGAGAAGAGTCCCCTTTTACGTGACTCCTGTAAATCTAAAACATTCATCTCTTTGCAGATCATTTTCATGTTGCCATTGTCTCATTGCAACCAACAAAAAACTGTACAACCAAACTTGTAAAGTGCATATATCTGAAAAATGCAAGAGGATGAACATAACAACTTAAGCCCAGTCTTACAAAAAGATGAATATCTTGAGATGAGATAGAGCTAAAACTTCTGCATCTTCGCTTCATTCTTCATCCTCATTAATCATGACGAAGGAGAGGCGCTTCAGGTCAGCCACTCAAAGGATCAGCCATTAGGAAGATTTGGACTATACTTTTAATTGGAGCAAGTGCAAGGAGAATAACAGGCTGATGGCTAACAAATGCTCTTGTCAACATCAACTGTCACACAAACTTCTCTTTACTCATTAAGAGCAGCAGCGGTAAGAAAGATGGATGAACTTTAAAGTTTAAGTTGCTGATTCTTGCACCCAAATAAATCAAATGGGGAGCCCTGGATCAATTTAGTCATTTCACAATGAGGAAATTGCCGATACTCTTTGTTCTCCCAACCACCTTCAATAATTCAAAAAGTGCATTTCTAAAGAAGGAGCATCAGCCTACAAGATAATCTGAAGGCTCCTTCTGAATGCAAATGAACAGGATTCAAGATTGAGAAAATATAGTCCTGTCTGTTTCATCAGGATCGATAATTCTTCAGTTGATTTCATCCACTAAATTCTCAAAAGGATCCCCCGGAAGATGAAAAGCTTAGCACATAGTCATGTCACCTCTGAACAAGTGACAAAGTTAAACCCTCAAAAGACACCATTGAAGGTGGAAATATGTCTTTAGCTGAAACAAGACAAGCAATCAATGCTTCCATTTGACGCATCAGCATGAACACTTCATCAACTGAATGCGTTCTAACCCATTCTTCGCTCATCCTGCATAAGAGTTCATTGCACCTTCTTCAAAAAGCTTTCCTTTATTGTACATTCTTTAGTTTTATTGACACATACTATATGATTGTTGGGAGGCCAGAAGACAAAAATAGAACACAATTGCTGAATTCCATGTGAAGAATAACGTCCAACAAACCTATCTACTGGAGCAAATATTGGTCGCTCATATTAATTAGAACATGATAAGTCTCATAGTATAATAACCACATGGCTCAGCTATTAACATACCTTGCTTGAAACAAGGAAGAAGTTTATAATGCTATTAATTTTTACAAAATTCAAGCCTCACAAAGAAAAGGGAGGATCAGTGAAGAGAATGAGTCAAGAAATGAACTTACTTTGAGCTAAGCAATGTATTGTCCCTGCAGTCATTGAAAAGCACCTTAATCACAGGTTGAAGAATAAGCTTCGTGGTTGACTCTGGAGGATTGTCCTTGTCAAAGCAGTAACCAGTAGACAACCAACAATTTGGATTTAAAAGAATTATTTGAAGAACTGGAGATTTAGTCTTCATATCTCTAACTACTGTACGAAAGGATAGGTCATCCTTTGCACTTTCCAAAATCTGGTCGCTGAACATTCTCTCCAATGTATAATCCCTGATAGCAAAGAAAAAGAATTCTCTCATGAGTTACAACGTGATACATGAATCCGCCAAAGAAACAGAGGCCTAGTTCATACATATACTTAGAACATGCCATAGGTGTCTGATCCAAGATCACTGGCAGTGGTGCACATGAAGAGTTCCATTCTCTCTAAATCAATTTGCTATCTATCTTTACAGGTTAATATTTTCCTCGAATGATGTTAACAAGTGCTGACATACATTTTGCTGTAGGTGGGTCTAAGACGAGGTGGCAATCCTTGATACAACACAAAAGCATGATTTGAACTTGATATGACACCAGAATTCTTACTAAGAAACCCCAATATGACACTTTAAGAACACGATTGATAAATAACCAACACCATTTGACATGTTAGAATGTCAAACCCAAAAACCTAAGTTAATAAGTGGAAGGAAACCACATGTATATAAAGAGCATATGATCCCATAGACAATGATACAATATACTCTAACCCATGTCTTAACAAATTGATTTCAACAATCAAATTTGAGTAATATTAGACCATATTTAAGCTATATTGGCAATGATATGGAAGGAAATGAGTACGATGATCACACAACTTAGGTTGCTTCCCATAGGTCTAAGTGTATAGGCATGTGTGTTTACCTAGGGATCTATTGAAGTACATAAATATAGGAAATCATTAAAAAGAAAACCATATTCAGTATAAAGGAAATTTTAAGTGTTAATTGCTCACTTGAACAAGTCATCTGGTCCCTTGGATGGCATATTAGTAGATACACAACATTTATAGAACCTCACTCCATTGTCAACAGGTGCACAGCTGTCGGCACAAGGATAAGATCCGAGAAGCGCTGAACACTGGGGACATGAAAATTCAACCCACTCAATAGCTGTTGAAATATTGTGAGATTTGGCCATGAAAACATCTCCAAGAAAGCCATTCAGAAAATATCTCTGGCTTGGAGGCAGTTGTCTACACATATCTTTAGATGCATCCCTCGCACGGCCTTCATGCTCAGAGCTTAATGAATGACTAGTGTGAAGACAACATCCATTGACTGATGTCTCATTTCTTGTAAGATCCAACCCTGGTGATTCACAATATAAAATAGATCCATCAACATCAGCACCAACAGCTTCACATTCAAGGAGATTCTCATCATTAAGATGCATAGACTTCAGTTTTCCTTCACAAACATGCGTCGGCCCAGTTGCATGATCACTTCCAGTATGCATCAGAACTTTACTCTGATCACCATCTTCAGTAGCCAATAGGGGTCGATATTCACAACTTTGGTTTCTTTCAACTTCTGGAAATTCACAATTCATAAGATCATCTTTGCAAATAATGACTGCTCTAGATGTCAATAAGCATCTCCCTCTTGAAGGAGCATAGGACCTTGCATACCTAGACACTAGCTTCTCGCTTATAACTCCAAATGAGCAACAGCAAGCCCCAAACCAGTTGTCAGCTACCTCTTGCCAATTGATCGATGGTGAGTCGAGAAAGCAGCTGGATGTGTGGTGAAAAAAGGGACAAAATCAAAAAATGACAGTTCATACATTCCACACGTCATATCCACCTACATAGACAAGAACGCAAGCTTAACCTGATGGGACTCCTGGTCAGCTTAGCCGAGCAACTTCTGCAGTAAAAATCGACACTTCCCTTAGAGGACAGTTTCTCCAAATCTACACCAAACAAGCATTACCAACATACGTCAATCAACCAGCACCGACAAATACAAAATCAAACTCAAACCCCAACAGAGAGAAACACTCAAATTCAGTACAGTTCAGCGGCCCGAAAGAGCAAAAATCAAGAAACTGAACCCGCCCTTGGAGCAGCACACCACGACACGATCCGTAACCTTACCGGAGTCCGTCGAGAGCGGCTTCGGCGCATCCGGTAGAAGCAACGCCCCTCCTCCATCGTCGGACAAACCCAACGCGGCGTGGAGGTTAGACATCACCGGGTGATCGACGGGGAGGAGGAGCGCGAGCTTCACCTCGATGTGATCCTCCAGTGCCCTGAAGCTCGCCGGGGAGTCGCCGTCGATCAGGACCCTGGGGACCGGGACCAGAAGCGAGACGTCTCGTCCAGAACCGGCCGTGAAGCTCACGGCGACGGCCGACCGGGCGGGGTCCGACCGGACTCTCAGGTCGCCGCATTGATCGACCGGGCGAGCGGCGGGGTTGAAGAGGAGGAGCTTGAGGGTGGGATGGTGGGATTGCGCTTCCCAGGTGAACCGCCATTTTCTAGGGTTTAGAGCTTCACGGCACATTTCTGGTTCAGTTCTGCGCTTCTTCAAAAGAGCGCGCACTGTAAATGGAGCCGAGGATTTGAGATGGAGTCCTCGAACTTGCGGCTTTTTTCTCAATGTGATTTTCAGAATGTGCGATCGAATCCCTATATTTGTAGAAAAATTCAATTAAGTCCCTCCGTCATAAATCCAATTACGGGTGTGCAAAACGGACCACTTGAACCGAGAAATATTTGGACTGGGCGGTTAGGTTCGGTTTCCAAAATTATTGATCCAATTCTCAGCTCCTAAGAGTAGAATCTAAGAGTAGAATGTTCCTACAATTTGATTCTCAAATTCTAATAGGGAATTGGACCGACTATGTATACTCTTTTTTTTTTCTTCATAATATAAGATATCAAGTAGTGGAGAAAAAAAGTAATCAGTTGCATGAAACCGAAATCAGAATTAGACCAGATTGATGGTCGGTCCAATTATTGGTCCTAAGATCAGTTGGTTCGATCTCTGATTCTTAATTCCACCTTAGAACCCCTAATTCCAGTGATAGGACATGGATCGTTGCTATAGAGAAATATACAATGTTATTGCAATAATTGATACAATTATCGAATGGATGAAAATTTCTTCAATCATGTCTTACATAATCGTTTCTTCAATTCGATTGGCATAACATTTGTAGCAGCAATGATTTATTCTGCATCAAATTTTCAGTCACAACTAATGCATACATCAACTTTGATTTACCAAAATCAAAGATCAAGTGACTTCATTAATAAAGAAATTACGAATTAGAGAATTTGATCGTACAAATTAAAAGTTTGATACCCATGTTGAAAATGTAGCACAAAGCAAGGGCCCACCTATGCACTTTTTGCCTTGAACAATCACTTTCCATGAGCTCTACGTAAAGCTATTTTTTTCCCCTTTGAGATGCATCTTTTATCTTTAATGATGATTAGATACTAATTGCACATTTTCGAGACACCTAATTCATTATTTGGTTCGAAGAAGCTGATATGACTGCAATTTGGTGATTACATAGCTAGAGATTGAAGCATCAAATTAAACTTCAAAGGATCCTATGATTAAAGTTTCGGATTAGCGAAAGAAGGAAAATAATATTACAAAAATTATTTTAAAGAAACTGCAATGTGCTATCTTAGTTGGTGTGGCCATTGCAACTTTTTACAAATTACAGAACATCAAGCAATTAGGTCTCTCAATGCAGGAACCAACAAGAAAGTTTCAGGGGAAAATTCAGGGAACAGAGGATAGAAAATTCTTGCTCTGGCATATCGATGGTGAAGGATTCCGCTATTTTATCCATGGAGGGAAGCATACTGATGAGGATGGTAGTGAAGGATTTCGTTCCACATCATCTCCCTAATCATGTGCTGCTCCATGCTATCGTCGATGTCGAGGCTGATCGGGTACTGAGCCGGCGGGTTGCACAGCGGGTCGTACAGGCCCGCCATGTACGGATGTTGGAGGGCCTCCGTCACTGTGATCCTCTTCCTCGGGTCGAACACGAGCATCCGCTGCAGCAGGTCCACCGCCAGGGGATCGGCCTGCGGGTACAGCTGGGAGAAGTGGGTGCCCCTCGAGAAGGGCAGCGCCTTGATGTACCTCCGGGCCTTCCGGTTGTCGATGAACTCGATGTCCTCCTCCCCCTGGCTTCCCAGCGTGTCGATGATCAGCCTCAGCTGGTTGAGGCACTCTGTCCCGGGGAACAAGGGCTTGCGCCCGAGGATCTCAGCGAAGATGCAGCCCACGGACCAGACGTCGATTGAGGTCCCATAGTTGTCGCATGAGAGCAGCAGCTCAGGGGCACGGTACCAGCGCGTGACCACGTACTCAGTCATGAACTGCCCGTCGCCTTGGTTGGTCCGCGCGAGCCCGAAGTCACATATCTTCAGGTCACAGTTGGCGTTCACCAGGAGGTTTCCGGGCTTGAGGTCGCGGTGAAGAACGTTGGCTGAGTGCAGATACTTAAGCCCTTTCAGCAACTGAATGTGCAGAATCAAAATCAGAACAAGGATTAGAACTGGAAAAATACATTCAATGCAATAAAACAATGGAATAGAACTCTACTAGCACTTCTGCAATATTCGCCTAATCCAAAGTCTAGTGTTTCGTTCAGAGTTAATGAATTTCGGCCGAATGGCAATCTCTCATCACCACACCAGTGATTCAGAGGTCAAAATTCCAAGGAGCAACGCGCCCATTGCTATTCTTTCGAACCAAAGGTGGTGCGCAGCTCAACCGGCGGTGGAATTCGATCAAGGAAAATCACGAATTGTACCTGAAAAATGAAGAACCTGCAATGCTCGTTGGACAGCGGCTGCGGGGACTTGATGAGCTGGTGCAGGTCGGTGTCCATGAGCTCATAAACCAGGTAGACGTCCCTGAAGCTAGCGCTGTGGAACCGGGAGCATGACGTCCTTGAGGGCGATCACATTCTCGTGCTTGATGTGCCGCAGGAGCTTGAGCTCCCTCAGGGTCCGGAGGGCGTCGATCCGGTTTTCGAACACGTTGTGGATCTTCTTGATGGCGACCTTCTCGTGTGTCTCCCGGTTGATTGACGAGCACACCACGCCGTACGCCCCTCGCCCGATGGGCTTGATGGGGACGTACTTGGCGTCCACCTCGAACAGGGTCCGCCACATTGAGTAGTACTGCTTCCCTCTCTGCCTAACTCCATCCGGGGGCTCGACCAGAGTCGCCATGGATTCCCCTAAATCACAACCAAGATTCCATCACCACAAGCACGAGCAGAAGAAGAAGAAGAGAAAACTGAGATTGCAGCGATTGCAGCGATTGGTATCAAACCCAAGAAGCGAATTGGGGTTCAAGACATGGAAATCGACTGATGAAATTACCAAAACTTCAGGGGAGTTTTCAGCTTCAGCTTCAGTTTCAATGCATGAGCAAGAAAGGAAGAGCTGGAATCCCGACATAAGAAGACATAAAAGATGGAACAGGAATCGATTCTTACTTGCCGCTCCTGCTGTGAGGAACTGTGCTTATGCTCTCTGCCCCTTTTCGGTTTTCCTCTGATCTCCTTTCTTGATGATTATAAAATTCTATCCTTTACCTTCTCCGGGCTCCTCTTCCAGAACAGACCCACCACCAAACACGAAACACCCAAGCGCCAGATTCTTCAAAACCTTTTTTTTCCTTTTCTCTCCCCTCACATGATTTCAGCTCTCCCACTCGCTACTTTCCCAGAAAGTAGAGAGACCCAAGAACGTTTAGAGGGCAACGACAGGAGGAAGGAATTCCCCTGTTTCACCACTCAAGAAAGAACCGCCGACTTTCTTGAATTCCTCCGCCAAAACCCACCGAGGATCAAGCCCATAACCGGCTCGACAGAGGAGAGGTTCTTGCAAGCTCCGAGGTCCATTCAGATCTTGCAAGACACACCAAACGAATCGCTTATCTTGAAATAAAGAAGAATCTATGGATAAAAATCTTGATCAGATCTTGAAAGAAGGGTGTGAGCAGAGAGAGGGGGTTTAAAAAGGGGGATCGGAAGAACTGAAAGTGCGTGGTGATGAAACTGGTGGATACCCACGCATGCACCGCAAGATAATTAGGTAAAGGATTCCTGCAAATTTTCTCTTCCGTGAGTTTCTGGAATCCATGAACAAAAGGACAAGGGGATACGGATGAACTTAAAGCTGCACCACGCTTCCGAAGAAAAAGCGTCGTTGATTTCGTGCCGCCGCGCACAACCGGCTTCGCTTCTTGGGACGGCCAATGAAGGCTATAGCTTGTTCCCCCACTTTTTTTTTCTTGATAATATAGCTCTTAATCTATCTTAGCTAAATGTAATTTATTACATAAGATTTTTGTTTACTTAGAAGCTGGGTGGTTTCAAATTGCATTGCCAGAAAGAAATCAACGAAAACATGGTCCAATACGATTTTGGTTTATTAGTTGGACGGGAGTAAAAAGACTCATAAAAGATAGTCTCAATAATTGAGCATGCTATGAAGGACTAAATTGGCAAAAAATTGATGTCTTTGTCGTGCTTTAATAAGAAATTTAGGGGACGCATTCCTTTTTTCTAATAAGGGGGGTCCTCCGAACATTTTGAATATCGAATTACTTTTTCTTAGAAATATGCATACGTCTCTTGGTTTTACACTTTCGACATCCATCCAAATGCTAAAGAGCCAGATTCTTAGATTTTCAAACGTTTCAAGAGCGTTTTCTCTTTCGTTGCCATCAAATCACATCCTGAATATCTAGTATGAATAAAGAATTATGTAGAGGCATACAATTCACTTGCAAATGTCAAAATTAGGTACATGTGTCTTTTGTGATATTCTTGTGCATCTTTACTTTCATCTAACATCTAACTCATTTGACCAAACCTTGGATTATTTTATTCAGCGATATAGCTTGAAAACCCTAAAGTCAATAGCCTAATCTAGAAAGGGTCTCACTCTTCGTCTTGCATCTATCAATATGCTTGTCGCACGTAATTTTCCTTGGTTGCTGATTGTTTTCCTAATTGGATAAACTTGGGATCAAGAGAAGTAGCCATCTAATGCAATTTTGGGATGTGGCTAAAGGTGGATTGACATTTTATTGGGATATGTTGGTACGCTCAGAACATGATTGTTGACTTATTATCATAATTGTTCGGGTTGATGCTATAAATAACCGTAAGCCAGTAAATTTTGAATAAATTTATCCTAAATTAGTTTTTGGATTGCTAAAAACCTAAATTAATATACCTGTGATAAATTTACCCCAAACTAATTAATATGATATGAATTTCCATCAAAATTTATCATATAATGATACATAACACATGAAAATCCATATTAATTAAAGGTAAATTTATTGTAGATATATCAATTTAGGATTTTTGGTAACATGTGCCAAATTCGAGATTTTTTGTGATGTCAATTCTAATTGTTGTTGTGCTGCTTCTTCTTCTTCTCCTCCTCCTTATTATTATTAGTTTGGGTTTTCCTTTAAATTTGATTTAATTCAATCTCGCTTGCTAACGGAAAAATGTAAAGCAAATGGATAAATAATAAGGACTAGTCAAATGATTTAAAAGAGACGATTGCGTGATTGCGTCGGTAGAATAGTTTTAAGCACGAAGCAAGCGGCGCTGACACGTGGAAAGTGTGCGGTTGAGGCCGGCTGGCTTGCTTCCATTTGCAGAGATCTCCCCTTTGTTGGGGGCCCACCACTGCCCACTCCTATCCAACGAGAGTGGAAAAATACATTACATTTTGTCAGAAAAAGTTTAAAATAATTAATAATGCCTTTTTTCCATCACCGGTGTGGTAAGTAATTAATAATTACGCCTGTATTGTGGGATCAAAGTCTCCTTTGAAAACCGCACGCGGATTTCCGCCGTCTTGACTGAATGCAACAAAATCGAAATCGCATCATTTGGAGGATGAATTTGATGTCCAGCAACGATCTAGTCAATTGATAAGTTGTGTGGACCAAGTCAATTTTTGTGCTAGCTATAAATAAAGATTCAGACGATGTTGATTTACGTACTCTATAAATCGTGTCATGATTTTTCCTTATGAAGTGTTTGTTGTAAAAGTGCATCTCCTAAGGTGCACATCGAAGAGATATGTCTACTTCGACGATTTTGATGCCATCAATCTCGAAAAGTATTCTATTGAAATATCTTCAAAGTTTAGTTTCAAGGACGATTAAGGCCTATCGACGAGTGGTCCCGAATTCATTTATTATTATTGTCAGTTCTTCAAGGTTTCGACATCACCAAAAGCCATGAATTTGCACGATCTATAACTATCCGCCGTGATTGATGTGGATCAATCCATTACCGACGTCAAATAGTAAAGCCAAATAGTAAAGCTCACATGATTCACATGCAATGCAAAATTTACTCAGTGTCAAATCGTCCTTTATTAGCACGTAACTTGGACTGCGAGTATCGGCACAGCCCCAATGGAAAGACGCTGATGTGCTTAGTCAACGTGAATTGGCTGGTAGATAGAACTTTGAAATTCACTGCAACTGCCAAAATTTTGGGTGGAAAATGGTTAATGTAAAGAAAAGCGAAAAACGGATATCGAATGTGGCTGCTGGGATTCGAGCCCAGGTCTCCACGGCCACAACGTGGAATTCTAACCACTAAACTACAGCCACATGGATATGCCCTTTTCCTTTAAGAATTGGTATGATGTTTCATAATATGCTACGGGACTAACATCCCCCAAAACTAGACCCGCGACAAAAGAGGTGGCACGCTTCCTCCCAGATAGAATTGGTACAGAAGAAATCAAATCCTTTTGATTCAATTCCTTACGAAGCCACTTAATTGGAGAGAATCGACCTTTGACTTTCACGATTCAATAAGTAACTTAATTTGTGTCACGTAGATAGTGAATTATGGAGACTTCTTTCATATGGACCATCAAAATTTTGCATTATTCAAATAGGTGTCAAAGGACCCATGGACTATTGAAACTCTTTTCATTTGGGCCTTCAAATGTTGCAATCTTTTGTCATGGCCCAATGAAACGAATGATCCAAGAGGTTCTCCGAACAAAGGTCGTGACTGATCCATGAACAAACAACTCTCAACCTATCTCCCAAGTCCAGGGTTTTCTAAAGCATTCTAGAATACTAAAGGGATAGGGTGATATGGTAATCTTATAAATATGCAATAAATGCAAGCAGATGGTGGTTAGGGAGATGTAATCTCCACCGTTAAATTGACAAGCAATCTACGAATATGATTTGCCTTGTACTGATATATATAGGAGTCTCCTCCCTTTATTTATATCATCTCATTCACAAGTAGCACATAGGTTTAGAACTTCTCTCTCTATGATTATTGTGAGTCGAGTGTAAACTCTCTACGAGTCAAGTGTGACTAAGGTTGGCTTACAAGAAATCTCTCTACGATTATTGTGAGTCGAGTGTAAACTCTCTACGAGTCAAGTGTGACTAAGGTTGGCTTACAAGAAATCCTAAGGCCATATGGGTTGGGGAGCGTTAAATTGATCGACCCATGAAACTACGTTTGAGATTTTTGCCAATAGAATTGCAAATTTCGCAATGATTATATTAATATAAATAACATACTAATTTGTTGTCTCGTGCATCCATTGGAGTTATTAAATCCAAACCTTTTGCGTACTCACCATTATCCAAAACGATCTATTGTCAATCCATAGTTTGATATCCTTGACCTTACCTTGAAGATAATATCTTCTTTTTATATTCAACGATTCATTAGTAGGCATATATTGAATTGTATAGATTTCGAGAGGATCAACAATATTATTCAAGCTACGTAAGCAGAGCTCTGTAGTATTAATGCGGATCTCCCATTATAAGACACTACATAATTTTACTTTTAATGTTGACTCTCAGTCAAAACGTTGACCACATCTTTATTAGGCCGACAGAATGAGCACAATGCATACCCTTGAAAATGGTGGATCCATTTCAATCTCTGTCAATTTCATCTAGAAATGTGACATTGGAGAAATCGAATACTAACGCATAGTAAGTATTTGGATCCCACAAAATACTAACTTTTTTTTTTTTTTCCAAATTCTTGGATCAATTCTTTGATGCCTCTACATATTTCTTGATCTGTCACCATCCTTCTTTCAGGCTCCCCTACCGATGAATGTTTAGCCATAGTGTCAAGGCTTGTTTGGTGGAGTGAGCTAGAGAGGAGGCAAATTGAGAGGAGACGGAGGGGTTTCTGATGGGTTAGCCAGATTTCAAAGGGAAAAACGCGAGATTCACAAGTGTTTCAAACTACCTTTGTGAAGGAATGCTCTCGTTGTTATGTGTAATGCCTTATACGTATATGAGTCTCATCGTCTCATTTGTATCATCTCATTCACAAGTAGCATATAAGTTCAGAGCTCTTTCTCTAAGGTTTCCTTCTCAACGATTTGAATGTGAATAAGGCTATTTTATGAGGAATCTTAAGGCCACATGGCTTAGGAAGCGTTAGATTGATCGACTTGTGACACCTACATTGAGATTTTCGCTAATAGAACCTCAAATTCCATCATCATTAAAAATCTGATCTACTATATTGAGTGGTTCAAGACCCATTACCATATCCCTATATATCAGAACACAAATGACATATTAATTTACTGTCTCATGCATCCCTTGGAATTATCTAATCCAAACCTTTTGTATAGTCATGAGTATAACTCTAATCCACAACAGCATATGTCAATCCACAGTTTGATATCCTTCAACCTTTCCTTGAGGATAATATTTTTCTTTCATATTTGATGACCGAGGGTTCATTAGTAGGCAGATATTAAATTGTATAGTTTTCAAGAGAAAATCAACAATATCATTCTAGCTACATAAGTAGAGCTCTTGCAGGAAATGCGGATCGGATCTCTCCCATGACAAGACACCACACGATTGTGTACGAGGTTTTGATGTTGAATCTTCGTCAAAATATTGACCACATCTTTATCTATCATGACGTGTCCAGTAGATAACTTTATCAAAGCAACCGAATGCCCACCATGCATGCCCTTGAAAATGGTGGATCCATTTCAACGTCTACCATTTTCATTTGAAAATTTGACATTGGAGAAACCGAATATCAACATATATTAAGTACTTAGATCCCGCAAAACACTGACCGTTTTTTTCCAAATTCTTGGGTCAATCCTGCAATGTTCTACATATTTCTTGAACCATCATCATCCTTCTTTCATGTTTTCCCTCTGGTGAATGTTTGGCCATGGTGTCGAGGCTTGTTGGGTAGAGAAGGGCGAGAGAGGAGGCAGAGCAAAAGGACAATAAAATGCCCACAATCCATTTCTACCTTTGCCAATATTATCAGAGAAGTGGCATTGGAGAAATCAAATAGCAATGCATAGTTAGTACTCGAATCACGCAAAACACTGACCTTTTTTTCCAAATACTTGGATCAATTCTTTGATGTCTCTACATACTTCATAATCCGTCATCATGCTTCTTTTAGGCTCCCCTTCTGGCGAATGTTCTGCAATGGTGTTGAGGCTTGTCAAGTGGAGGGGGTGGCAAAAGATGAGGCAGAGCAAAAGGTGACAGAGATTTTTGAGGGGTTAGTCGGATTTCGAAGAGAAAAACGTGGGATTCACATACTTTTGAAACTACTTTTATTCACAATGAATGCTTTCGTTGTTATGTATAATGCCTTGTACTTATATATAGGGGTCTCCTCCCCTCATTTGTATCATTCCATTCATATATAAGTTCAGAGCTTTTCTCTCTAAAGTTTCTCTCTTTGCGATCCTTACGAGTCAAGTGTGAATAAGGCTAGTTTAGGAGAAATACTAAGGCTGTACGGGTTAGGGAGTGTTAGATCGATCGACCCGATCGACTCGTGACACCTACATCTAAGATTTTCACCAATAGAATCTCAAATTTCATGATCATTATATATCTGGTCTCAAATTCCCATGTACTCTATTGAGTAGTTTAAGACCTAATACCATATCCCTCTATAGGAGAATACGAATAACATATTAATTTGCTGCATTGTGCATCCCTAGGAGTTATCTAATCCAAATCTTTTGTATACTCATGAGTTTCACCATAATCCACAATGGTTTACTATTAATCTACAGTTTGATATCCTTCAACCTTTCCTTGAGGATAATATCTTTATTTCATATTTGATGACTGTGGTTCATTAGTAGGCATATATTGAATTGTAAAGATCTCGAGAGAGAATCAACAATATCATTCAAGTTACATAAATAGAGCTCTTGCAGTATTAATACGGATCTCCCATAACAAACATTGCGTAATTGTGCATGAGGTTTTGATGTTAACTCTAGGTCAAAACATTGATCATAACGTTAACTATTGTGACGTGACCAATAAGGAACTTTATTAGGGCAATAGAACGCCCACGATGCATGCCCTTGAAACTGGTGGATCCATTTCTACCTTTGCCAATTTCATTTAAGAAGGTGACCTTGGAGAAATCAAATACCAACGCATAGTCATTACTTGGATCTTGCAAAACTCTGACTTTTTTTTCCCCTAAATTCTTGGATCAATTCATTGATGTCTCTGCGTACTTCCTGATCTGACATCATCGTTCTCTCAGGCTTCCTTTCTAAGGAATGTTCAGCCATGGTATCGAGGCTTGTCAGGCGGAGGGGGGTTGAGAGAGGAGGCGGAGCAAAAGGAGACAGGGGATTTTTTATTTATTGATTATCCAGATTTCAAAGAGAAAGACATGGGATTCACATGCTTTTCATACTACTTTTATTCACAATGAATGCTCTCATTGTTATGTATAATGCTTGATACATGTATATATAGGGGTCTCCTCTCCTCACTTGTATTTGCTCATTCACAAGTAGCATATAAGTTGAGAGCTTCTCTCTCTAGAGTTTACTCTCTATGATCCTTAGCATATAAGTTGAGAGCTTCTCTCTAGAGTTTACTCTCTATGATCCTTATTAGTTGAGTATGAACAAGGTTGACTTAGGAGAAATAATAAGGTTTCACTGGTTAGGAAGCATTAAATAGATTGATTCGTGACAACCACATATAATATTTTTTTCCAAAAGAACCTTAAATTCCATGATCATTATTTATCGGACCTCAAATTCCCATGTATTGTACGATTCAAGACCTAGCACCATATCCTTATATATCATAATACAAATAGCATATTAATTTGTTGTCTCGTGCATTCCTTGGAGTTATCTAATCCAAACCTTTTGCATCACCGTAATACATACCGGTGTACCATCAATCTACAATTTGATATCCCTCAATCTTTTGTTGAGGATAATATATTCCTTTTATATTTAATGATTGGAGGTTCATCAATAGGCGGATATTGAATTGTATAGATCTTGAGAGATCCGTGAATCGGGATCCTAATGCATATAGATATAAATGGTCCAATAGGAGCAAGAATTTCCAGGAACATTTGGAATATTTCGTTAATCAACAATATCATTCAAGCTACATAAGTAGAGGTCCTGTAGTATTAATGCGGATCTCCCATAACAAGACATTACATGATTGTGCATGAAGTTTTGTTGTTGACTTTCAGTGAAAACATTGATCACAACTCTATCTATCGTGATGTGGCTAGCAGGTAACTTTATCAGAGCAACAGAATGCCCACAATGCATGCCCTTGAAAATGATGGATCCATTTCTACCTTTGCCAATTTCATATGAGAATGTGATATTGGAGAAATAAAATAGCAATGCATGGTCAGTACTCAAATCCAACAAAACATCGACATTTTTTTTCCCAAAATTCTTGAATCAATTCTTTGATGTCTCTATACTTCTTGATTTGTCATTAATGTTCTCTTAGGCTTCCCTTTCGGCGAATGTTTGTCGAGGCTTGTCGGGTGGAGGGGGGGCGAGAAAGGAGGTGGAGCAAGAGGAGACAAAGGGGTTTTTGATGGATTAACCAAATTTCAATGAGAAAAACACGGGATTTACAAGCTTTCAAAAATCCTTTTATTTACAATGAATGCTCTCATTATTACGTATAATGCCTTGTATGTGTATGTATAAGGGTCTTCTCCCCCCATTTGTATCATTTCATTCACAAGTGGCATATAAGTTTAGAGTTTCTCCTTCTAGAGTTTCTCAGTCTACGATTTTGGTGGGTCGAGTCTAAATAAGACTAATTTAGGAGAAATCCTAGGTCTGCACGGGTTAGGGAGCGTTAGATTGATTGAACTGTGACACCTACATCCGAGATTTTTGCAAATGGAACCTCAAATTCCGTGATCATTATATATCCAGTCTCAAATTCCTATGGATCCTATTGAGTGGTTCGAGACCCAGTACTATATCCCTATATATTAGAATAAAAAGAAAATATTAATTTGTTGTCTCGTGCATCCCTTAGTATTATCTAATCTAAACCTTTTGCATACTCATGAGTTTCACCATCATCCACAACAATTTATCATCAATCTACAATTTGATATCCTTCAACCTTTCCTTGAGGATGATGCCTTATTTTTGTATTTGACGACTGAGGGTTCGCAATAGACGGATATTGAATTATACAAATCTCAAGAGAGAATCAACAATATCATTCAAGCTACATAAGCAAAGCTCTTGCAGTGTTAATATGGATCTCCTATAACAAGACATTACACAATTGTGCACGAGGTTTTGATGTTAACTCTTAGTCAAAACATTAACGACATCTCTATATATTGTGACATGCCCAGTAGGGAACTTTATCAGTGCTATAGAATGCCCAAAATACATGCCCTTGAAAATGGTATGTCATTTTCTACCTTTGTCAATTTCATTTGAGATAGTGACATCGGAGAGATCGAATACAAACGTATAGTTAGTAATTGGATATTGCAAAACATTGACCTTTTTCCAAATTCTTGGATCAATTCTTTGATGTTCCTACATACTTCTTGATCCATCATCATCCTTCTTTCAGGCTCACCTTTTGTCGAATGTTTAGCTATGGCGTCGAGGCTTGTCGGGCACCGGGGAGGTGGCGAGAGAGGAGGCGAGCAAGAGGAGACAAAGGGGTTTTTTTATGGGTAAGCCGGATTTCAAAGAGTAAAACACGGATTCACAAGCTTTTGAAATTACCTTTATTCACAATGAATGCTCTCGTTGTTATGTATAATGCCTTGTACTTATATATAGGAGTCTCTTTTCCTCATTTGTATCATCTCATTCACAAGTAGTATATAAGTTCAGTATTTCTCTCTCTAGAGTTTCTCTCTCTACTATCTTTGTGGGTTGAGTGTGAATAAGACTGACTTAGGAGAAATTCTAAGGCCCACGGGTTAGAGGGCGTTAGATCGATCGACTCGTGATACCTATATCTGAGGTTTATTGCGCGATCATTAAATATCCGATCTCAACTTCCCATGTAATATGTTAAGCAGTTTAAGACCTAGTACCATATCCCTATATATCAGGATACAAATAACATATTAATTTGCTGTCTCGTGCATCCCTAGGAGTTATCTAATCTGAACCTTTTGCATACTCATGAGTTTCACCATAATCCACAACGGCTTATGGTCATTTGACAGTTTGATATCCCTCAACTTTTCCTTAAGGATAATATCTTCCTTTTATATTTGACAACTAAGTGTTCATCAGTAAGCATATATTGAATTGTATAGATCTCAAAAGAGAATCAACAATATCATTCGAGTTAGATAAGTAGAGCTCTTGCAACATTAATATGTATCTCCGATAATAAGACACTACGCAATTGTGCACGAGGGTTTTGATGTTGACTCTCAGTCAAAACATTGACCAATCTCTAACGTGCCCAGAAAGGAACTTTATTAGGGCAACATAATGCCTCAAGGTTATGAGCCTTGCGAGCTACCAAGCTGCTCTACCCATGATGAAGATAAGAAGGAAGCCCTAATAAACAAATAGGATAAAGGCTTGAATGGGCCCTTAGGATATTCCCGGGAACAGATTTAGTAGAGACGGGACAGGGCCTATAGCTCAGAGGATTAGAGCATGTTGCTACAAACCACGGTGTCGGGGGTTGAATCCCTCTTCGCCCACAATTTGACCAAAAAGGGAAGGACCCACAATGCATGTCCTTGAAAATGGTGGATCCATTTCTACCTTTGCCAATTTCATCTGAGAATGTCACATTAGAGAAATCAACTACCAACGTGTAGTTAGCACTCGGATCATGCAAAACACATACATTTTTTTTCCCTAAATTCTTGGATCAATTTTTTGATGTTTCTACATACTTCTTGATCCGTCATCATCCTTCTTTCAGTCTCCCCTTTTAGCAAATGTTTGGAGATGGTGTTGATGCTTGTCGGGTGGAGGAGGGTGAGAGAGGATGCGGAGCAAGAGGAGATAGAGGGGTTTTTAATGGGTTAGCCAGATTTCAAAGAGAAAAACGTGGGATTCACAAGCTTTTCAAACTACCTTTATTCACAATGAATGCTCTTGTTGTTATGTATAATGCCTTGTACTTTTTGTATCATTTCATTCACAAGTAGCATATAAGTTCCGAGCTTCTCTCTGATCCTTGTAAGTTGAGTGTGAATAAGGCTAACTTAAGAGAAATACAGCCACATGTGTTATGGGGCATTAGATCGATCGATTTGTGACACCTACATTTGAGATTTTTGCCAATAGACCATCAAATTCTACGGTCATTATATATCTAGTCTCAAATTCTCATGTGCTATATTGAGCGATTCAAGATTCAGTACCATATCCCTTATATATTAGAATATAAATAACATATTAATTTGTTGTCTCGTGCATCCCTTGGATTTATCTAATCCAAACATTTTGCATACTCATGACTTTCACCATAATCCACCACGGTTTATCGTCAATCCACAATTTGATATCCCTCAACCTTTCCTTGAGGATAATATCTTCCTTTTATATTTGACAACTGAGTGTTCATTAGTAGGTAGATATTGAATTGAATAGATTTCGAGAGAGAATCCAAATATCATTCAAGTTACATAAGCAGAGGTCCTACAATATTAATATTAATCTCCCATAACAAGACACTACATGATTGTGCATGAGATTTTGATTGACTCTTAGTCAAAACATCGACCACATTTATATCTATTGTGACGTGCCTAGCAGGGAACATTATCAGGGCAACAAAATGCCCACAATGCATGCCCTCTGCCAATTTCATATGAGAAGGTGACATTGGAGAAATCGAATAGCAATGAATAGTTAGTACTCGGATTTCATAAAACACTAACATTTTTTATAGATTCTTGGACCAATTCTTCGATGTCTCTACATACTTTTTGATCCATCATCATCCTTATTTCAGGCTCTCCTTCTGGCGAATATGTGGCCATGGTGTCAAGACTTGTCAGGCAGAGAGGAGGCGGAGGAAGAGGAGACAGAGGAGTTTTTGATGGATTAACTAGTTTTCAAAGAGAAAACATGGGATTCACAAGCTTTTCAAATTATCTTTATTTATAATGAATGCTCTCGTTGTTATGTATGCTCTTGAACTATTTATTTATTGATTAGAGAAAATAAGTAGACTTTTTTTTGTTGTTGTAAGCGTTAAAAAAAATGCCCACCATATATTGGCTAAATAACCGAATGAAAAAAAGATTACAATTGCCAATATAATGCTTTTTCTTTTATTATATGTAATTTGTGTTTTGTGAGTCAAAATATTTCATATGGTGCGTCATTGCTGAACTTCAGGGTTGCTGAACCAAAAATAGCGAAATTTCAGTCAAAGCATAGGATTTCACAGTAGTGAAACGTGGGGCTATGAACAGTCAAGAAGTAGACCTAATTGAGGAGCGTCTCTGTCATCTTGGGTACATGGTAAACTGATTTCTCTCTATATTGCGGTCCAAAATTTTCAGACGACCTTTATGTGCGATTCTAGAAATTCGCATATGATGTCCAAAGGTATTCCAGCTGGTTTTATGTCCAGTTGGATAGCCGCAGCTCCCTTTCTAGTGCCAGCAATTTTGAAGTTCATATCTCCAAGATGATCTTCCAGACCCCAGAAAAGGACATGCTCATCAAACACCATGAGAAATATACCAATGATCAAGTTAACTTGCAGGATCATTCCTCAATGATCTAAGTTAACTTGGGGATTTAATGTCCCTTTGCTCTATTTGTGGATAGATTATCTGCCTCTAACTTCAATGATGATTGCAAGAGCTTTGATGTCTCATTGAATTATGAAGATGTGCTCTTCCACATGTTATATCTATGTTTGCTTAACTTATTTTGGTTGTCTCCATATGATTATGGCATAAAGGAAGAAGAATTTAGGCCCATATCACCAAGGGGCAACATCGTAATTATTGGAGAAGGAATTTACGGCATGTGCTCATCACTGACAAAAATACAAGATTGAGTGATCGGCCGTTGATTTTGTTTGATAGATCCGTTTTTGTGAAATGAGTGTATGCTTAACTTTATTAGTGCTTGGTTGATCCTTCATGTTTGTTGGATTTGGTTTTGCTTTTTAATATTTTTGCTATGTTTCAATTTGCTTTGCGATGAAGATTATGAACTTTTATATCATTTTGAGCAATGAATACAATTTTCTTTCAATTTATTTATAAAAAAAAATACTTTCTTGCAAACATCTTGGTATAACTAGGGATGTGCAATCGGATTGGGTATACCCAATCGTCAAATAAGGTTGGGAACCGGTTCCCGTTGAAATCAGTTCGGGAATCGGTTTCCCAAACTCAGAACTGGTTTAAACTGGTTCGGGAACAAGTTCCGAGTGATTACCCACCCGAAAACTGGTTCCTGGACCTGTTTTGGAACCAATTTCCGGACCGATTTTGTAAGTAAAGGTCCAAAATCCTTTTTTTCCCTCGATTTTTATTCTTACTCCCATAATCACACGACGTTTTTCATCTTGGCTCTTTCAAACATGCACGACACTCTTCCTTTGCCATTCCTCTTCCTCACTTGCTTCCCTCCCTCACCGGCTCCCTCTCGCATTGTTCGATAGACGGATGGTGTTCGTCGCCACCAAATTCTTGTGTATCACATGTATTGACTCGCCTAATTTCTCTTTTGTAGGAGGAGTTATGCTTGCATAAATGAGTAGCTTCATGTAGTTGTTGTGGGAATAAGACTAATATTAGACCCATGCTTGTTGCTAATTCTTTGCCTTATGATTATAATTAGCTTTGTGGATCCTTAATTTTTCGTTTAGTCAAAAAGTGTATGTATTTATTTATTACAAGTGCTTAATGTTTCAATATAAATTAGAAGAATTACGTTATTTTTTCGCGTATTAATATAAAATTCAAAGTCGTATAGGATATCAGGAGATTGCAAAACAGGTTCTAGTGAAAACAGGGTTGACCCTGAAACCAGATCGGAAAAACAGGGTGAATCGGGTACAATGTCCAATACAAACAGGGTTAGGTATATGGTTCAAAAAAGAGGGACCGGTTATAATAGGATCGGGTATAGGGTCCAGGTCTAGATCCTACCCATCCTGAACCCGATGACCCCTAGGTATAACATTGATCAATTTAAATCCTCTCAATTCAATTCCTCTAGGAGCAACTGCATCGGAGAGATTCAATGATTGAGATTGGGTTAATTGCTTTCTCTATAAAACATCAGCAATCGATGGTTGAGATAAGATAAAACGATTGCTTTCTCTATGCAACATCAACACATATTTTTGGTAGATTTCTTTTGAAATAGGAATTCAGAACGTGAATATTGATAACCCATGGCCTATGTATAAGATCCATCGGATCTTCAGAACACATCTTTTAACCAAGTGAAATTGGCCAAACTTTGGTAACAATCGAAGAGATTTTATAAGAAAAGCAAATCAAATTAAAATGAGTTCTTTAATATTGTCACAGGTCATCTTTCTTGATACAAAGAACTCACATAATAATATGAATAAAATCGATGGAGATGTACCAACACATTCGATACTTATCATCTATTTAAAATTTATTCCCCCGTCTTGCTTTCCTCTACGCTCCCCCTTTCTTTCGACAAATTGGCACTAACGAGCTCTCTCCTAAATGACTTCTTCATTCTCTTCCCTCTCGTGATCGACAAGGAAGGTAACCATGTCCCTGAGAGTGACCTCTGGTTCGTTGCTCTTCAGCAACTGCTTGGCTACTTCGGCTGGAGTGACCCTAGCCGTCTCGAGCAAACTCTCAATACGGTCGAAGAACTCGCAGTGATTGATCCCAAGATAATTAAAAACAAGAAGTCTAAACCCGCATGGGGTGCAATAGGATGTAGGAATGTGTAGGTCCGGATGCAAGAGGGCCGGTTCTAATCTCTCCTTGTAGTTCATCGTAAAAACTATGATATGCTCATCGCCGCAACTTGACCAAAGATAATTAAAAGCGAGAAGTCTAAACCCCCGCATGGGGTGCAATAGGACATGGGAATTTGTAGGTCCATGCGCCCTAGGTGCAAGAGGGCCAGGTCTAATCTCTCATTGTGGTTCATCGTAAAAATTATGATCTGCTCGTCGTTGCAACTTGACCAAAGATAATTAAAAGCAAGAAGTCTAAACCCGCATGGGGTGCAATAGAACATGGGAATGTGTAGGTCCATGCACCCTGGGCGCAAGAGGGCCAGGTCTAATCTCTCTTTGTAGTTCATCATAAAAACTATGATCTACTCATCACTGCAGCTTGACCAAAGTCCATCAATGAAGTTGAGGAATCCAGACAGTGTCACCTATTTAATGTAAAAAGTTTAATGCCATAGTGAAAAACTTAAGCTAAATGTCAAGCACAGATCATATGCATGGTAAGGAAAATTTAAGTAAACCTTTACTATAATTGAGAAAAACTGTACTCGATTTTGTTGTGAAGCACCGTTCAACATCGTATTCATGCGTGCGGCTTGTGTTTCCGACATCCTATCCTGCAACTCAGCCACGCAATCGATATCCTCCATCACTACTATGGATTGATTCTTGGTTTTGACGAGCAAACTCTTGAGGTCCACATCGCTTCGGAGCCCACTCAGCTCTAGGTCGTATATGTCAAATTTCAAGTGATTGGCCATCGCTGCGACTAGGCTTGATTTCCCCGTGCCCGGGGGGGGGGGTTCCGTACAGTAAGTACCCTCTTTTCCACACTTTGTCGACTCTCTTGTAGTATTCCTTCCTCGTCGGAAACCTCTCGAGATCATCAATGAGCTTCTTCTTGAGCTCTTGGTCCATGGCGAGTGTCTTGAATGTCGCCGGGTGGTCGAGATTCACCTGGGTCCACCTTTCTAAGAGAGGACGTGCAGAGCGAAAGAATTGTGATCAAGATGCAAAATTCAGTTTCCCGGTAGAGAAATTGAAAGCAGAATCATTGTAGATAAGAAGGTACAAAGACTGGTTCTAGTGAATTTTGACCTTAATGTCCTTTGGGATGTTGCGAATGAACTTTTCTGTAGCAAGTACTTATTTATCAATGGACCAGTTCATTGCAAATTTAAGATGCCTATGATACTTCTGCCTGTTCGATTGAATTAAAATCCTTTGTGAATTTGGTATTTGTGCTCCTTTTCACACTTCTAAAAAAGCATAATTAATCATCTTTACAGATTATTTTGTCGATTCCAACTTCATTTTCGACAATAATTACCAGCAAAGCCGCGGTCGGATCTCGCAGTGGATAGCTTCAACGTCTTCTTCTCTTGCTTCATGGACCTGGCCTCGCCGACGACAAAAGGTGAATAGGACTTGCGCACGACCTCCTCATGTTTCTTGTGAAAAGTGAGCTCGAAATACCGAACTTCCTGCGAGACCGGGGGTTCAGGCCACAGTTGCTCGAGTTGACTTGTCTCGACGCGAAAACCCTCTTAAGTTTGATCCCGCCAAACGTGTCCACCAGCACTTGATATTGGTCTATAGCTAGAGTTAAGTCGTCCTCCGTCGGGGGTTTTGGTCACTCGGGCGCGCCTCATCGAAGGGAGTTGCTTGGCAGGCAGACCCATTAAACGGGTGGGTTGGGTCGGGTTTGGGTCGGGTCATAAATGGTCCGACCCAAATCAACCCATTTAACCCGTTTATGACCCATTTATTATAGTACAAAATTTTTGACCCATACCCAACCCATACCCGACCCATTTAACGAAACCTAAAAAAGTTTATATAAATATTTTAAAAATGATATTGCTAAAATGGTTTTATACAACACAAATTTAATGGACAATTTTTATAATTTTAAAAATAATTATTTTTAAAAATCGAATTTTAATTATTTTTTATTTTTTAAAAATTAAATTTTAAATTAATTTTATTTTTAAGAATATAATGTTTATTTTTATTTTTTCTTTTTTTCTTCTTCTTTTTCTTTAGTCGGTCGCCGGCCACAACGATCGCGGCGCCGGCCATAGGTGAGCCTCGAGCTCGCCCGATCCGGGCGAAGCCGGAGTTTCGCAGATCCAGCGAGCTCGAGCTCGCCCAACACCGGCGAGCTCGAGTCTCACTAGATCGACGAGGCTCCAAATCCGGCGAGCTCGAGCTCTCCCCTCACCAAATCTGGCGAGGCCTTCGCCTCACCAGATTTTGCGAGCTCAAGCTCGCCCCTTGCCAAATTTGGCGAGCTCAAGCTCGCCCAACGCCGCTCATCGCCGGCGAGCTCGAGGCTCGCCGGTCGCTAGCCATCGCCGTGCCGGCGACCGGAGAAAGAAGAAAGAAAAAAATAATAAAAGGAAAGAAAAAATAAAAAAAAATAAAAATAAAAAATAATTATAATTCGGTTTTTATAAAAAAAAAAATTGTAAAGTTAAAGAGAGGAGAGAGATTGTGAGGTTTTGAGTGAAAATAAATGGTTCATTTTTAATGGGTTGATAAATGGGTCATAAATAATGATCTCTAACCCATTTAAAACCCATATATCTTAGTCTTGACCTATTAAAACCCATTATGGGTGCTTTATGAAAAAAAAACTTGACCCATTATGACCCATTTAACCATAAATGGGTCAATAAATGGGTTGTGCAACCCATTTAACACCTCTATTGGCAGGCAAGTAAATCTGGGCCGCCTCGACGAGCTTGTCTGGGTTGATCCCTTCGTACTCATAGATGACCGTGGTCATTTCGTTGGAGAAACGAGACAAGAAACCGTGGTGGATCCCGGAAAAGAGGAAGCCCTGGAATTCGCGAGGGAGGAACTGTCCGACCACCAACTGCATCACCATCACGGTGGCCATCACGGATGCTGCGGCGGATAGCGCTGCCTTTGCCGCTGCGACGGGGTTCCTGAAGCTGTCTGGAGCTGGGGTCGCCATTGTTTTCTCGATTTAATCTCTTCGGTATAGATGGCACTCGACCGGAGGGAAAATGGGAGATGAAATTGGCGATGAACTGAGAAGGGAAGATCGGTATGTTGTTGTGCAATTCTTGAGGGTGAATGGACGACCCAATGAAGCAGGTCTTTTCTTCTTTTTAATAGAGCGAGCTAGAAGGGAATGGCCCTTCTAATGCTGTGACTCTTCAGTCTTCTTGCTCCGACCGAACGCTGCTCTCACCTTAAAATCAGATCAATTTTAAGGTAAAGACCACTTGTCCACGGCACATTCCATTTCAATTTTAGCTTAATTAGTTGTAGTATAAACTTGTTTACTGATTGGCTAGAGTATTTAAAGTTGAATTATATTGACTAGCAAAAGTTATGGGGGGTCCTCACGCGGTATCGATCTCATCAATCACGTACATCTTGAAATGTTTTATTTAACGATTCCTCCTCGACTTTCGCGGCACCGAAATGAGCACGACGAGTGGCAGTTGCACCCTTTTCTTTGCTTTTGCAAAAGCCGGTCAGTGTTCAAGGCAACCCCTGGTCCCCTACGTTAGATATAGACCCCTTCTGATTGCGCATATGATGGCTTCATCTGTCCCTATCGCTTGCTAATTAGATTCCGCTTCATCGAAATGTATCAGTGTGATACCTTCAAACTAAGTGAATCGATAAATGTTGTAAAGAAGTCTTTAGTTGATTTTGGATAGAAGAGTAAAATGACAAAGTATGTAAAGGTATGAAAATTTGAGATTATATAAATTACATACTAGTAAGGTTAATAACATGAAAAATCCGAAACTGATATACTTATGATAAATTTAATCAATACTAGTTGATTACCAAAAATCTCAAATTAATACACGCGTGATGGATTTATTCTTAACTAATTTTTTTTACCACAAAAATCCCAAACTAGTACATATATGATAAATTTATTCCAAACTAATTTTTTTACCATAAAAACCCCAAACTAATATATTTATGATAAATTTATCTAAAACTAATTTTTTGACCATAAAAAATCTCAAACTGATACGTTTATGACAAATATACCTTCCATGAAATTAAATTAATATCACGAAGTATCACAAAGCTGTTTACTTGTGATAAATAAAGAATAAAATCCTAAATTAGTACACTAATCAATTATCGTGTGTCATCTAACTCACTAATTTAGGGTTAAAAAAACTAGTTTATGATAAATTTGTCACGTGTGTACCAATTTGGGACTTTTCATGGTAAAAAAAAAAATTGATTTTGAGTAAATTAATCATATATGTACCGATTTGAGTTTTTTATTTATTTTATTTTATGAAATTAACCCTAATAGTAAAGATAGATAAATTTGCAGAAGAACTTGACTTCATTGATTGATTGATGGGGATCCCTTACAAGAGTACAATGTGGGTATTTATAGCTCACCACTACCGTTAAAAACAACAACATTTTAATTCAAACCCATGTGTGGTTACGAGAAGTTACTTCATGCAACACTTATCTACCAGAATTTATTTAGCAACACTTCTATAAGGACCAAATCCTAAGTTAGTGGCAATAGATATAATCACCCAACAATTATATTTTTATGTTAATTGCTCATTGTCGATGACTTTGTCAATCAATTTCTCAAGTCTTAATGAAAGCTCTCGTTGATAACTTTCATGTTGTGTGCAATCAATGACTTCACTAGGGAGTTACTGATTCTTTAAGTTTGTTGATTGTTATGATAAAATGTCTTCATCTACCGAGCTTGCCATTTTTTAATAATAACCAAAAGTTTGGTCATTTTTTGATGTCAACATATGTCCCCTTTTAAAGAATGGGATGATTCATCAACTATCCAAATTTTCAAATTAAATAATCAATAATCATCAATTATTCGGCAAATTTGACTTTTCCATGCTAAATTGTTCCCTTGAAAACAAAACAATTAACAGTGTTATAGTACCATAAAATATAACATTTTCTTACTCATTCATTCAAAATAATGTGCCCCAAAACTAGACAAGAATGACCTCTTGATTTTTTTTAATATAAAAAACAAACAAGGCAACATACTTTCTCGCAAGGTTATGTAGAATGGAGCAGAAAAGTCTTTTCTCTATCCTCTCTCTCTCTCTCTTTTCTCACCTCTTCTTCAACCTTCAACTATGGAGGAGGATTTGAGCTAGTCTCACCTCCCCTTTTACGTTTTATTATTCTTTTCTTGCTTTTTCTTCTCTCTTAATTTAGATTTGTGAGCTTTCTTCTCTAGGTCTAGTTCTCAATTTGAAAGTTTGAACTCCCTTAATCTAATTTTAGATTTGAGTGGTATCCTCTCCCAATCTAGATTTATGAGTTTAATAAATATACTTTTGAAGATTCAGCGTCCATCTGCTCTATTCGTGTATAGGTTATTTGCCTCTAGCTCTAATAATGATCACAAGAGTAGATATCTTCTCCACATGTTATATTTGTGTGCTTAACTTATTTTGGTTGTCTCCTATGATGATAGTGTTGAGAAAGTAGAATCTAGGTGCGCATTGCCAAGTGGCAACCTCATAATTATTGAAGAAGGAATCTCCGACATATGTGATAAAGACATGAGATTTAGTAATTGGCCACCGATTTTATTTAATAGATCCATTCTTGTGGAACAAGTGTATTCTTAACTTTGCTGGTACTCGGTTGATTCTCCTTATTTGCTAACTTGGTTTTGCTTTCAAGTATTTTTGCTCTATTTTGATTTGCTTTGTCATAAAGATTACGCACTTCTATATCCTTTTGAGTGATTAATACAATTTTATTTCTATTGAAGAAAAACAAACCATACTTTCTTACAAACATCTTGGTATAACGATGATCGATTTGAATCCTCTCGATTCAGTTCCTCGAGGAGCAACTGCATCGGAAAGATTCAATAATTGAGATTTAATGGGTTAATTGCTTTCTCTATGAAACATTGGCATTTGATGGCTGAGATAAGATAAAACGATTACTTTCTCTGTGGTACATCAATACATATTTTTGGTAGATTTCTTTTAAATTTGGAATTCAGAAAGTGAATATCGATAACCCTCTTAAATATCGCCTATGTATAAGATCTATCGGATCTTCAGAACACATCTTCTAACAAAGTGAAATTGGCCAAACTTTGGTAACAATCGAAGAGAATTTACAAGAAAAGTAAATCAAATTTAAATGAGTTCTTCAATGTTGTCACATGTCATCTTTCTTGATACAAAGAACTCACATAATAATCTGAATTAAATCGATGGAGACGTACCAAAACCTTCGATACTTATTATCTATTTTTCAATTAATTTCCCCGTCTTGCTTTCCTACTCGCTCCCCAATTTCTCTCGACAAATTCGCACCAACGAGCTCTCTCCTAAATGACTTCTTCGTTCTCTTCCCTCGTGTGATCCACAAGGAAGGTAACCATATCCCTGAGAGCAACCTCCGGTTCGTTGCTCTTCAGCAGTTGTTCAGCAACTTCAGCCGGAGTGACTCTAGCCTTCTCGAGCAAACTCTCAATACGGTTGAAGAGCTCATGGTAATCGATCCCGAGATAATTAAAAGCGAGAAGTCTAAACCCGCATGGGGTGCAATAGGACATGGGAATGTGCAGGTCCATACGCCCTGGGCGCAATAGGGCTGAGTCTAATCTCTCCTTGTGGTTTGTCGTGAAGACTATGATCCGCTCATCGCCGCAACTTGACCAAAGTCCGTCGATGAAGTTGAGGAATCCAGATAGTGTTACCTATTCCATGTAAAAAGTTGAATGTCGTAGTGAAAAACTTAAGTTAAATGTCAAGGACAGATCATATGCTTATTATGGAACAATTGAACGAAACCTTATACTGAAAAAAAAAAAAAAAATTGTACTTGATTTTCTTGAAAAGAGACGGTCGACATCGCACTCGCGCCTGCAACTTGTGTTTCGGACATCCTATCTTGCAACTTAACGATGCAATCGATGTCCTCTACCACCAGTATGGACTGATTCCCTGTGTTGATGAGCAGGCTCCTGAGGTCCGCATCACCCTGGAGCCCACTGAGCTCTAGGTCGTATATGTCGAATTTCAAGTGATTGGCCATTGCCGCAATGAGGCTCGATTTCCCTGTGCCAGGGGGTCCGTACAATAAGTATCCTCTTTTCCACACCTTGCCGACTCTCCTATAGTACTCCTTCCTCGCCACAAACCTCTCGAGATCATCGATGAGCTTCTTCTTGAGCTCTAGGTCCATGGCCAATGTCTCGAATGTCGCCGGGTGGTCGAGATTCACCGGGCTCCACGTATCTGAGAAAGGACGTGTAGAGGAAAGAATTGTGATGAAGATGCAGTATCAGTTTCCTATTGAAGAAATTGAAAGCAGAATCACTGTAGAAAAGAAGGTACAAAGACTGGTTCTAGCGAATGTTGACATTAATGTTCTCTGGGATGTTGCGATTGAACTTTTTTGTAACAAGTACTTAGTTTTCAACTGGACCATTTGATTGCAAATTTACAATGTATATGATACTTATGCTAGTTCGATTGAATTAATCATCTTTACAGAACATAATTTCTGGTGATAATTACCGCCATAGCCGCAGTCAAAGCTTGCAGTGTATAGCTTCAACGTCTTCTTCTCCTGCTTCATGGACCTGGCCTGGCTGACAATGAAAGGCAGATAGGACTTGCGCACGACCTCCTCATGTTTCTTGTGAAAAGTGAGCTCGAAGAACTGAACCTCCCGCGATGCCGGTGAGTTCAGGCCGTGGTTGCCCGAGCCGACTTGTCTCGATGCGAAAACCCACTTGAGTTTGATCCCAGCGAACGTATCCACCAGCACTTGATTCTGGTCCATAGCAAGGGTTAAGTCGTCTTCCTTCACGGGCTTGCTCACCCGGACGCGCCTCATTGAAGGGAGTTGCTTGGCAGGCAAGAACACCTGGGCCGCCTGGTAGAGCTCGTTCGGGTTGATCCCATCGTACTCGTCAATGACCATGGTCATTTCGTTGGAGAAGCGAGACAGGAAGCCACGGATCCCAGAGAAGAGGAAGCCCCGGAGTTCACGGGGGAGGAATGGCTGAACCACGGACCGCACCACCATCATGGTGGCCATCACGGATGCCGCGGAAGATAGCGCCGCCTTGGCCCCCGCGATGTGGTTCCTGAAGTCGTCCGGAGCTGGGGTTGCCATTCTTTTTCCGGTCCGATCTATTTGGTATAGGCGGCACTCGACCGGCGGAAGTCGGGAGATGAAATTGGCGATGAATATGAGAACGGGAGATCAATATGAGAAGGCGAAGACCACTTGTCCACGGCACATTCCATTTCTATTTTAATTTAATTAGGTAGTGTGTAAACTTGTTTACTGATTGGCTAGAGTGTTTAAAGTTGAATTTATATTGACAAGAAAAGTTAGGGGGGTCCTAACGTGGTATCCATTTTACCAATCACTTACACCTTGAAATATTTTATTCAACGATTCCTCCTTGACTTACGCTGCACCGATATGAATACGACCAGTTTCGGTTGGACCATTTTCTCTGCTTTTGCAAAAGCCTGTCGTGTTCTAGGCAACCCCTAAATAATTAAGTTTGAAATAAATTTCCTCTGATTGGACCTAAATGGTCCTAAAAGGCTCAAAAGAGACGAACAGCTGAGAGATAAGTCTTGGGATGGAGGGCCCCACAGTTATCACCTCCCGTATTCCTTCTTACTAGGGAAGAAAAATAAAAGTAGGAATTGAGGACTTGACGGTAATAAAGGTAGACGCGATGTCAATACTTCGGTATTGATTATTATCGGGTAAGGGAGTATAATAACTCTCCGCGTCTAGGGTGAGTTAGGGCAACTTTAAAACTGTTGTAGCAGCTGAGCTTCACTCAGGTCTTAAAACCAACCACAAGTGTTGTACCCCTGGTTGTAACCCAAGTGATGAACTCATCGTCCTTATTGCTTGTTAATTAGATTAAGCTTCATCAAAATATGTCGAATAAGTGAATCGATAAAGGTTGTGAAAGGTCTTTCGTTGATTTTGGACTGGAAAGTAAAATGACAATGTATTTAGAGTTATGGAAATTAGAGGCAATTGCAGCCGATCATATAAATTACAGAAAAATAAAGGTAGATAAATATGCAGAAGAACTCGAATTCATTGATTGATTGGTGGGGATCTCTTACAAGAGTACAATATGGATATGTATAACTCACCACCAATGGTTAAAACCAATAGTTTTATAATTTAAATAAAGAAGTACCTATTTAATCCGATTAGCGATTATGAGAAGTTACTCCATGCAACACTTATTGGCAATAATTTATTTGGTAACACTTACCCGCAAGGAACAAAAATCCTAAGTTAGTGGCAATAGATATAATCAACCAACAACTGTATTTTTATGTTAATTGCTTGTTGTTGATGACTTTGTCGATCCATTTCTCAAGTCTTGATGAAGGCTCTTGTCAATAAGTTCATGTTGTATGTGGTCAATGACTTCACTAGCGAGTTATTGATTCTTCATGTTTATTGATTGTTCTGATTAAGGGGCTTCATCGATTGAGTTTGCCAATTATCAATAACAACCACAAGTTTGGTTATTTTTTGATGTCAACATATTAAAAGAATTAAATGATTCATACCATTCGATTTTTAAAATTAAATAATCAATGGTTATCAATCATTTGGCAAATTTAATTTTTCTCTACTAAATTGTTCTCTTAAAAACAACATGGTTAATTGTGTTATGGCTCCATAAATGGTGCCACTTGCAATATTCTTTTGTTTTCTAAATCTTCTTTATTTGGAATTACAAAGCCTTCAGTTAATTTAATTAGGCCATCTTTGAAAAAGGAGTCAAAAATTTTGTTCAATTTATTAATGTTGAACGATTTAACTTGAGTGTCCGTGTTGGTATTCGTTCTCCCATGCTTCGATGCGATCGAGAGTTTGAATCCTCGCGTTGCTAGCGATTTAAGTGGAGGGTTGTTGGACCAGCTTCCCCCAAGGTATAGTCACTGTTGGGCTTCCACTGCGGACGCCCGTGAGACCCCGAATTGGTGTAAGCCGACAAGAGCATGCTCCGGCGGATCCTCGCTCACCAAAAAAAAAAAAAAAAAACGATTTACTTGAGTGTTTTTAGTCCTAGTCATTATTTTCTTCATTTATTTAGGCAGGTTCTAAGGATCGACAAAGGTAAGACTTGTCGAGCGCCATTTTTCACCACATTTATTTTGATATTTTCATTCTACTCGGACTCATAATTTTCGTTAAAACCACACTTCGTGTAAATCATTCATGTAGCCCTTCTATCTCTTCCTTCTAGCACTTGCTCAAGTAATTAGCTCAATTTGGAAAGTCGATTTTTTCTGCTTGGTCCTCTATCATTGCGATGAAACGACTCGACCAAATAAGTGATGGGTTCTTTTCTGTTGGAAATATGCATGTTGTCGCCCACATACCTGGTGAAATGTCTATGTGAATTACCCCCTCTGATTTTGTTATTAGTTGCACAGGAATCTTCAGGAACGTTTGCTAGTATATAAAGGGTTTATTCGGATTAGCTGATACGTGACTTGAGGAAGAGAAAAGTTTAAGCCGATCATCAGCTGTTCAGACATGTAATTCCTTCCTCATGACTTGGAGACAATCTTACTGGTCAGCTGCCGGATGCGCCACTTCAAACCGATAAGTTGCATTGGAGCAAGACATGGGGGGTGTGAACCCGTCTTTCAATTCACATTCTATAGGCCAGGTTGCATGTGGATCATTTAAGATTTTACAAATAACAGGAAATGAGTTTAAAGCCCAAACTCTTTCATGACTTATGCAAGGCCCAGGCTGGACTTTCACCGCCACTTTAATTCTCTTGTCTATAACTGAACCCCGAGCTCCCTCAGTAACTCGACGAGCTAGTCCATGGAGTCGCCTATTCTTCAAGACAACAACTTATAAAGAAAAAATTGCTAAACATAGAAACCAAGCCAAGTCGGATATGGGTACCCAAATTTACATTTAGGATTGGATTGTTTTCAAATAGGGTCTGACTCGACTTGTTAGTTTGACAAGTCTAGTTGTCATATTATCATGCTTAATACAAAGAACTCTATAATAATTTAGATAAAATCGATGGAAACATACCGTTACAGTTGATATGTATTATTTATTTTTCAATTAGCTCACCTTCGCTGCTTTATTTCCTCCAATTTCTACAATCAATTGAGACCACGAACTTTCTTCTTGATCACTTTTTCATTTTCTTTCCTATTGTGATTCGCGAGGAAGGAAACCGTGTCCCCGAGAGTGGCCTCTAGTTTGTCGCATTTCATCAATTGCTTCGCCACTTTGGCTGGAGTGACCTTAGATGTCGTACTCGCACTCTCGATCTGGTTGAAGAGCTCGTGAGATTGATCCCGAGATAAATAGAAGTGAGAAGTGCCACAACCCAAGAAATTGATGTGCTCCAAAAGTTTCCCAAGTAAAGGGTCGTGACCCATCCATGAACAAATGACTCTCCAACTTCCGGAAGTCCTAGGGTGTTCTAAAATACTCCTTGGAAAGGGGCAATATGATAAGTGTACATCTAAGTAATGATTGTGATGATTGTGGGAGATTTAAACCCCACCGTTAGATCCAAGAAGAGATATACGGCTATGGTTGGCTCCGTACTTGCATAAATAGGTACCTCCTCTGAGAGTGCTAGTATGAACAAAATAAAGGAGTTAAGGAAGAGAATAAGAACACGAGATTTATAGTGGTTCGGCTTAATCCAAGCCTACGTCCACTCTCCCACGATAACAGCCTTCTTGGCTGGATTCCACTATGCAATCAACAAGAGATTACAACTTCGAGTGCAAACACTTAGTAGTAGATCACACTATCTCACTAAGTCACTCTCTTGGTATTTCTCTCACGATTACAAACGTTTAAGCTCTCAAGAGACAAGTATATGATCTAAAGTCGCTTAGACTTTGGAATTATAAATTCTACGCTCCGTCTCTTACTTGCTCATCGGTCCATGATCTCCTTAAATACTCCTCCACTTCCAAACTACCCGTTGGACAGCATCCGGAGAATCGTCTTCCAATATACCCATTGGACAGCCTCGTATCTTAGAAGATTTGGTAGCCGTTGAGTGACAAAGGTAGAATTCCAAATTGATTCCGATCGCCCATACAAACGAAATCTTGGTTTCCATAAGTAAAGCTTCTTCGTATAGAAAGATCTTGTCTTCAACATCCAATTGTCAATCACATAGATTGAGTCAATCAAATCAATCTTGATGTGGAATCCAAACAGATCACTAGCCGTTGTATGATTGGGCTTGAGTTACGATTCATTGAACTGGATGTAAAGTCTCGAGTCTGTAGACTTTACAATATGAGTCTCTAGACTTTACAATATGAGAGCCTTTGATTTATTTTGTCCTCTCCCTAAATTATATCATCTTATTCATAAGTGAAATATACTAATAATTTTCTTTTAATATGATTTTTGTGAGTTGAGTGTGAGTAATGCTGACTTGGAAAAAGACCTAATACCACAAGGATTAGGGAACATTAGATCAATTGACTCGCAACAAAAGCTTGAATCCATAAGGGGTGCAATAGGACATGGGAACATGCAAATCCAAGTGCCTTGGGCACAATAGGGCTGAGTCTAGTTTCTCAATATGGTTTGTTGTGAAATCTATAATTCGTTATCACCATAGCTCGACTAAAGCTCATCGACAACGTTAAGAAATCTACACAACCTTAATTATTCCATTAGGAATTTCATTTTTTTTTTGTTGAAGGTACAAACATGAGTTAAACATCGCGGATGGATCATATTCGTAGTATGCAGCAATTGAACTAGACCTCATACCAAAAAAGAAAGCCACAAGGAAAAACTGTGCTCGATCTTGTCGCTAATAACCCATTGACAGCGGATTCATGCTGGTGGTTCGTGTTTCCGACATCCTATCTTGCAACTTAGTGGTGCAATCAGTGTCCTCAACCATCAATATGGACTGATTTGTGGTGTCGACGAGCAGCCTCCTAAGCTCCGCATTGCTGTGGAGCCTGCTCAGTTCTAGGTTGTATATATCGAAGTTCAAGTTTTTGGCCATTGTGGCAACCAGGCTTGCTTTCCCGTTCCAGTCGGTCTATCTAATAAGTACCCTCTTTTCCATGCCTTGCCAATTCTCGTAAAGTACTCCCTCCTCACGAACCTGTCGAGATCGTTGAGGATCTTCTTCTTGAGCTCTAGGTCCATGGCCAGCGTCTGGAATGCCGCCAGATGGTCGAGGTTCACAGGCAATCACGCACTCGGGAAAGAACCAATAGAGGATTATAGAATTGTAGATGGATATGTTTTGTCAATGAGTCGGTCCTATGGAAGTCTGACTGTAAAGCACAAAGGTACAAATGCATGATGCGCTTTTGTGTTAACTTCTCGACCAAGCTGATTTCATGCACTGTCCTGAGTCTCTTCGTACACTTTGATCTTGATGTTAAAATCAGATCGACCAATCCCATGGAATTATCAAATTCACTGAATTTGCAACTCGATGTAAGTGCAAAATCACGGCACATTCCACTACGATTTCATCTAATTAGATAGTATAAACTCGTTCATCGATTGGCTGGACTATTTAAAAATCTCCAGTAAATCAGTTGCATTTAGAAATGATAACCTCATCTTCACGATATGAATAACCAGCGTTAGTTCATCGATCCGATTCTAGAATAAAAACAAATCATCGTATTTAACCTCATTTTTGTTAAGACCATATACATTTTTGTTAAGACCATAGACCTACGTGAATCTAGTAATTATTCGATATGTGTGCAATGGAGGATTATCATATCAAACTCAAATAAGTCCAGAACCCCTGTAAATTAAACCCAAAGAGAAAATTTCCATCTCGCCAATGGGGAACAAAAAGACCGAAATGACCTTGACCCCAATGGTTGGTCTAAATCGGACAGGGAATGGTTTCGGCCAATCCAAGCAAATACAAGATGTCATGGGAGGCCCAAAACATGAGAAATCATTAGTGTCTGATTATAAGTCCTTGACGCAATAACTATATGAAGCAAATTATACCATCAACGCTGTATGAATATCAACTAAAAAATATCGCATGGCTCATAGATCATATAAATTGAGTTCATTTACTCTGTTTGATCACATGATTTTACCATTTGACTCAAATTATTAATAATTCGGATGATGACACAATAGCTTTCCATCGATCGCTTTTGTGATTGAATCCACAATAATCAAGATCTTCATAATAGTCTAAATTAAAATCAATGGAAACGTACCAATACAGTTGATATATTGTTTATTCTTCCAATAGTTCGCACTCGCTGCTTTCTTCTTCACGCCTTCCATTCTCTTCAACCAATTGGGACCGACCAACTCTCTCCTCAATGACTTCTTCATTTTCTTTTCTCTTGTGGCTAATGAGGAATGAAACCATGTCCCCAAGAGCGACCTCCGGTTCATCGCACTTCATCAACTGCTCCGCTACTTCAGCTGGAGTGACTCTGGCTGTTGTGATCACACTCTCGATCTGGTCAAAGAGCTCGTGGTGATTGATCCCGAGATAATTAGAAGCGAGAAGCTTGAACCCACAAGGGGTGCAATAAGACATGGGAATGTGCAAGTCCATGCGCCCTGGCCGCAATAGGGCTGGGTCTAATTTCTCAATGTGGTTCGTCGTGAAAATTATGATCCGCTCGTCACTGCAACTCGACCAAAGCCCGTCAATGAAGTTGAGGAATCCAGACAATGTCACCTATTCCATGAGGAAAAAATTAATGTTGTAGTGACAAACATGAGTTAAATGTTGAGGACAAATCATGCTCATAGTACTAGAACTTATACTAAAAAAGAAAGCAAGAAGAAAAAATTGTACTTGATCTTGTCGCTTATAGCCCATCGACATCAAATTCATGTTGGCGGCTTGTGTTTCCGACTTCCTATCTTGCAACTGAATGGTGCAATCGATGTCCTCAACCACCAATATGGATTGATTCATGGTCGCGACGAGCAGCCTCCTGAGATCCGCATTGCTCAGGAGCCCGCTCAGTTCTAGGTCGTATATGTCGAAGTTCAAGTAATTGGCCATCGCAGCGACCAAACTCGATTTCCCCGTTCCAGGGGGTCCATACAATAAGTACCCTCTTTTCCACGCCTTGCCAACTCTCCTGTAGTACTCCCTCCTTCTCACAAACCTGTCGAGATCATCCGTGATCTTCTTCTTGAGCTCTAGGTCCATGGCCAGTGTTTGGAATGTCGCCGGATGGTCGAGGTTCACTGGGGACCACGCACCTGGGTAAGGACCTATAGGAAACAAAATGTGATGGAGATACAAAATTCAGTCTTTTGCTGAAGAAATCGAACGCAGAATCATAGATAAGAAGGTGCAAGGCTGGTTCTACTGAATTTTGACCTTAATGTTCTTTAGGATTTTACTGATGAACTTTTCTGCAGCAAGTACTTATTTTTGAGCTGGATATGATACTTCCCATTTAGTCCGATTGAACTACGGAGTTTTGTGAATTTAGCATCACTCTTTTTCCACTTCTAATAGTAGAATTACCTTTGGAGCCCGGAGTGTATAGCTTCAACGTCTTCTTCCCCTGCTTTATGGACTTGGCCTCGTCGATGAGGAAAGGCAGATAGGATTTGACCACGATCTCCCTGTGTTTCTTGAGAAAACTGAGCTCGAAGTACTGAACTTCGTGCTCAACCGTTGAGCCTTGATGAACTTGGTGGCCCGAGTCGACCTGTCTCGACACGAAAACCCACTTGAGTTTGACCCCGTGAAACGTATCCACCAGCATTTGATTCCGGTCCATAGCCAGATTGAAGTGGTCCTCCTTCGGGGACTTGGTCACTCGCATGCGCGTCATCGAAAGGGATTGCTTGGCGGCCAGGAAAACCTCGGCCGCCCCAAAGAGCTCGTTCTGGGCGTACCCATCGTACTGTTCGATGACCATGGTCATTTCGTTGCGGAAGCGAGACAAGAAGCCGCGGATCCCAGAGAAGAGGAAGCCCTGGAATTCGGGGGGCATGAATGTTCGAACCACCGACTGCACCACCATCACAGAGGCCGTCACGGTGGCCGCGGCAGACAGCGCCGCCTTGGCCACCGCGATGGGGTTCTTGGAGTCGTTTGGAGGCGGGGTCACCATTCTTTTCAGCTCAGTCTATGGGGAACTGACGGTATATGACCGGAGGAAATCGGGAGATGAAAGTGGCGATGAATTCTCTGCAAATGCACGAAATCCTTCTTGTCTGAGCTGCTTCCTGGACTTTTCCTAGTCCAAGTCTTCGTAGATCTTGGTTCTTGCCCCCGACGGTGGGTCGTTCTTGGCCTTTTTCTTTCGAGGGGTGGTAGCAAATAGTCAAACCAGATCGACCAGCCCCGGGCGATTATCTTATTCACTGATCGCATCTCGATGTAGGTTAGCTCCATTTTAGGATAATTTATTGACCGCTCTCTCCTCAACTCCCGCTCAACTCCCGCTGCACAATTCGAATAAAGAAATGATCATATGATAATTTTTACTTTATTATTAAAATAATAATATATTCTGAATCACAAAAAAATCAAATAATAAATTATTATAAATTATTATGAAGCTCATTCCTTTGAAAATTTATGATTCATAATAAACTGTTATTCTCACAGTATTTAAAGGCTGTTATACTAGTAAAGCCCATTCGAATACGACTAATATTAATGGGAAACCTTTCCTGGCTCATTTTGCTTTTGCCAAACTTGTCGGGTTCCTAGGAAAAGAAGCATGAACTCAATTCTCTTCGTTTTTATTTTTTATTTTTTGGTGACTCAAGAAACCCCGCACGGCCCGGATAAGTCACTAAAGGGCTCAAAGCTAGCCTTTCTGCAAAGTTGCAGGAGTTTCGAACACTAGACCTCTTCGATGGAAGTCTAGTGCCTACCCAGCTAAGCCACCGCGGCGGGTGATCTCAATTCTCTTCGTTGCCGATCAATTTCGTGCGCATTTTCTTGAGATTGGGACCATCCTTGGAGGACGTACCCATGTGACTAAAGCAGAGGATGACTAGGAATCTATCGGGAATCAGTGCGAGTCAAATGATTGGACTAGAATCCAAGCTTAGACAAATATTTTTTTCTGCCAGCCCAAGCAACTGCGAGATTCTGTGGAAGGTCCAAACCACCAGATTACTGCCACATCGCGTGTTCTCGACGCCATAAAGCAAATTATATTGTCGACATGATATGAATGTCGATCACGAAAAGATTTCAGGTGGTTGACAGACTATGTAAATCGAGTTCTCCTAGATTGTTGACCATGTGATTTTACCATATGAGCCGCATATCTCCCAAAGTTCTAGAATTTTCTTAAGTGTTTTAGAATACTCTCTAGGATGGACAATACGTAATTATATACGCATGTAATAAATATGGGTAATTGGAAGTTGGAGAGATGCAATATCCATCGTTAAATCAATGAGAGATCTACGGATACGATTTGTCTTGTACTAATATATGTAGGAGTTTCCTCCCTCATTTGTATCATCTCATTCACAAGTATGAGTCGATTGTGAGTAAAATTGACTTGGGAAAAATGTTAAGGCCACATGGGTTAAGGAACGTTAGATTGATCTATCCATGACATTGACATTTGAGATTTCGCCAATAAAACCTCAAATTCTATGACCAGAATATTTTTAGATCTCAAATTATCATGTATTATAGTTCAAGACCTAGTACCATATCCGTGTATTTCAGAATACAAATAACATGTTAATTTGCTGTGTCGTGCATCATCTAATCCAATTTTTTTGCATTTCTCATAAGTTTTAGCATAATCCACGACGGTTTATCATCAATCCACAGTTTGATATCCCTCAACCTTTCCTTAAGATAATATCTTCCTTTTATATTGGACAATTGAGGGTTCATCAGTAGGGCAGATATTGAGAATTAACAATATCAAGCTACGTAAGTGAAGCTCTACAGTATATATGGATCCCCCGTAACAAGACACTACACGATTGTGCATGGTGTTTTGACGTTGACTCTCAATTAAAACATTGATCACATCTTCATCTATCGTGACGTGTCTAGTAGGGAACTTTATCAGGGCAACGGAATGCCCGCGATGCATGCCCCTGAAAACACTGGATTCATTTCTACCTCTACTAATTCCTCTGCTAATTTCATCCAAGAAAGTGATATTGGAGAAATCGAATACCAACACATAATCAGTACTCGGATCCCGCAAAACACTGACCTTTTTTCCAAATCTTGGATCAATTCTCCAATGTCTCTACATACTTCTTAATCTGTCATAGTCCTTCTTTTAGGCTTCCTTCTTGTGAATGTTCAGACATTGTGTCGAGGCTTGTCGAGCAGAGGCAGAGGCAGACCAAGAGAGGAGGCGGAGTGGGTTTTAGATGAGTTAGTTGGATTTCAAAGAGAAGAGCACGTGATGCAGAGGCTTTTCAAACTACCTTTATTCACAAATGCTCTCGTTTATGTATAATCTCGAAGTATTTATTGGTTAGGGAAAATGAATAAACTTTTATTTTTTTTGTAAGCATTTAATAAAAAATGCCCACTAAATATTAGCTAAGTAACCAAATAAAATAAAGTTTACAAAATTGCCAATATAATGCTTTTCTCATATTACATGTAATTGGTGCTTTGTGAATCAAAATATTTCATATAGAGCATCATTGCTGAACGTAAGAGTAGCTGAATTAAAATAACGAAATTTCAGTCGAAGCATGGCTTTTCATACTAATGAAACATGGGACTATGAACAGCCAAGAAGTTGACCTAATTGAGGAGTATGTCTATCATACTGGGTATGTGGTAAACTGATTTCTCTGTATATTGTGGTCCAAAATTTGCAGACGACCTTTATGTGCAGGTTCTAAACATTCGCATATGATGTCCAGAGGTATTCCAGTTGGTTTTATGTCCAGTTGAATAGCCGTAACTCCCTTTCTAGTGCCAGCAATTTTAAAGTCCATATCTCCAAGATGATCTTCCAGACCCTAGAAAAGGACATGCTCATCAGACACTGTGAGGAATATAGCAATGATCAAGTTAACTTGCAGGATCATTTCTCAAGAACGGCAGGAAAAAAATGATTTCAAAAGCATCTGCGCCATAACTGTGTAAGATAACTAAGATATACGTGAAAATACACAAATTTTGCAGACAAGGATAATCCTACAGGTGGGCATGGTTTTAAAGGATTCTCTGTCAAGCATCAACTAAAAGTGCATTGCTTTTCATATAAGCACAAATGAAACAAACAAAAGTAACACTTAAAAGTATATCAGTAAGTATCCGGTAATCAGTTATTTCACCCGTCATTGGATCAACTTCACCGACAAGACCTACCGGCACACTGCTATATGTTCTCGTACTGGAATGCCAGCGTCCATGAGTGCCATACTTCCTACACGAGAGAAGCCATCATACTCGGGAAATAATGCAGAGTGTTCGGACAAGCATGCACATTTTTCAATTAAGCCAGGTATGGTGCAAAAATTTTCTGAAGCAGTACAAAATTAATGCTCAGATACCTCCACAGACAGTTGCCATTGACGTCGAACCATTGACTACACCACCATCATGGAGGCCATCATGGAGGCTGCGGCAGACAGCACTGCCTTGGCCACCACACGGGGTTCTTGGAGTCGTTTGGAGGCGGGATCGCCATTCTTTTCAGTTTAATCTATGAGGGACAGACGGTATATGACCCAAGGAAATCGGGAGACGAAACTGGCGATGAATTCTCCAGGCTAAATGGGGGATCAACAATGAGTCGGCCTAGGATTCTATGGAGAGAACTGTCTGCAAATGCATGGAATCCTTCTTGACTGAGCTGGCTCCTGAACTGTTCCTAGTCCAAGTCTTCGTAGACTTTGGCTCTTGCCCCCTCGGGGCGCCGTTCTTGGCCTTTTTCTTTCGAGGGGCGGCGGCAAGTATTCAAATCGTATCGACCGGCCCTGTGTGATTATCTTATTTAATGGTCGCATCTCGAGGTAAGTTGGCTCCATTTTAGGATTATTTATTGACCGCCCTTTCCTTAACTCCCGCTGCACGATTCGAATTCGACCAATGCTAGTGGAAGCCTTTCCTAGCTCTTTTTGCCTTCGCGAAACTTGTCGTGTTCCTAAGAAAAGGAGCATGAACTCAATCCCCTTCATTGCCGATCAATTTCGTGCGCATTTTCCCAAGATTGAGACCATCCTTGGAGCACGGACCCATGTTACTATAAGCAACAGATGACTAGGAATCCATCGAGAATTAGGTTGAGTCCAACGATTTGACTAGAATCCAAGCTCAGACAAATAACGCTTTCAGCCAACCCAAGTATATACGAGATTCCGTGGAAGGTCCAAACCATGATAAAACATTGGTGCCAGATTATGTGTCCACGACGTGATATAACAATACAAAGCAAATTATATTGCCGGCGTGATATGAATATCGATCACGAAAAGATGTCGCATGGTGATAGACTGTGTAAATTGAGTTGGCCTAGATTGTAGATCATGTGATTTTAGTGTCTGGCCCACAAAATTAATGATTGGATGACCATATAATAAGTTCCCACGAATCGCTTGATCCTCCATAATCACTATCTTTATAATAATCTAAGTTAAAATCGATCAAAACATACCAACAAAGTCGATATTTATTGGTTACTCTTCAAATATTTCGCATTTTTGGCTCTCCTCTTTGGTCCCTCCATTTTCTTCAACCAGTTGGCACCGGCAAACTTTTTCCTTGGTGACTTCCTCAGTTTCTTTCCTCGTGTGATTAATGAGGAAGGAAAGCATATCCTTGAGAGTGACCTCCGGTTCATCACTCTTCATCAATTGCTCCGCTACTTAAGCCGGAGTGACTCTCGCCACCATGATCAAACTCTCAATCTGGTCAAAGAGCTCGTGGTGATCAATCCCAAGATAATTAGAAGTGAGAAGCCTGAATCCGCACGGGGTGCAATAGGACATGTGAACGTGCACGTCCATGTGCCCTGGGCGCAATAGGGCTGGGTCTAACTTCTCCTTTTGGGCTGGGTCTAACTTCTCCTTATGGATGTGCAAGTAAGATAATTACTTTATTTTATATAAACAATATTACAAACTCTCTACACACCGCTCTCATACACCTCTCACACCTCACACGAGCACAATTCTTGCACACACCCACTTATCCTCTCCCAATATCTCTTCTACTTATTATTATTTTATTGCAACTTGTTGGGTCAACAATTGCGGCTGAAGCTGAAGAATTATCTAGAGAGAAAAATCTGGAGAAGTGGAGAGAGATCCGGAGAACTCAAGAGAGAGAAAGGCGGTGCTTTTTCAACACTCTCCATCACCGACTACTCTCTCTTAATTTAGATATAGTAGCCATGCTGATATTGCTTTTGGACTCTTCAACTGTCTCCCTCCATTCAGCATATTGCGAAGCTTCCTCGTATGTGGATGGCTCTATGGCTTCATCTCTAGTTGCTTCTCCTACTGCGACTTTCCATTGAGTTTTGTGATATTTGAATTTTTGCAATGCCAATTCATTCTGCCCTTTAGTCTCCTTTTCCTTCTTCTTACTCAATTCAGTCTTCATATTTAGCATATCTCCTCTAAGAATTTTGAGATTAGAACTCATTCGATCAAGCCTCTCATTTGTGACTTTCATTTCGTGCTTCAACCGATTCAATCCCATCCGAAGCACTTCAATGTAGACCTCTTGATCCTTTTCCTCATAAAATTTCTTCCCCTTGATCTTATTCCACCGATCCTTACACCACGGGATGTAGGGTGTAGATGGCCTCCTTTTCTCAAACATGTGTTTGATATTTCTCTCAGCATAACCAATTGGGAACATCATAGTGGGCTTGAGATCCTGAAGCTTCTGTGGCTTCTTGAACTCACATTGGAACTTCTCTAGCTCCCTTTCTTTTTCCTTGAGCTCTCGATCCTTTTGCCTTATCATCTCATCCCTTTTCTTCAACATATTCTCCATCTTTGCATTCTTAACTTTTAGCTTCTTTATCATCTCCTGCATCTCTTGCAGTTTCCTTTCATGACTGCCTGTTGGCGTTGTTAGTTGCTTCTTCGAGTTTTCCCTTACCTTGCTCTTATTTGGGGTTGTGATAGAACCTGTCGAATTATCCAACTCAACTATACAAGTTGTTGCAAGCTCTTCTCGTTCCTTCATTGCAACAGGCACTTGAAAGTCCCATTCTTCTTTGCTTTCAATCTCCTTCTTACAGGAAGTGACGACATTTCCTTCTTCTCGCCTGTACCAACAGAATCTGGCAATATGTCCTACCTTGCCACAAACGTAGCACCGTTTGCTACACCTTTTGTTGCTGTTATCTTCATCGTTGTCGTCGTCACGATCTTGACGAGCTCCCCCTGGCTGATAACCCTTCTTTTCGGGTTGCCTCCACCAATCTCCATGATCTTTCCATGGTTTGCCATCTCTTACTCCTGCTCTATTTCTATTCTGGCCCTTGAACCCTCTTTTATTACTGAAGAGGGCACTTTCATCCTCCTTAATTGAGACCTTAGGCATTTGTTTATCTAAGGCCTCTTGATTGGCCAATATATTTTCCAACTCAGTTAGAGTTGGCTCATTTGCCCATCCACGAGTGGCCGTAACGATACCATTATACTCCGGCCTTAACCCATGAATTATTATTCTTCTCATTCTTGTCTCGAGAGATGGCATTCTCGGGATCTAATTTTGAAATTTCTTCGCAAATAGATTTAACTTTAGAAAAGTATTGACTTACCGTCATACTTTGTTGCGAGATTGAGAGGAGCTCGTTCTCCAGGCATTGTAACTTGGCATCGTTTGTCCTTGCAAATAGTGTTGTCAAGTTATCCCAGGCCTCCTTCGGGGTCTTCGCACTCTTTATGTGTTGCAGTAATTCATCTTCAACAGTCACGGCAAGCACATAAAGAGCCTTACCCGATTTTATATTCCATTTTCTTAATTCGCTATCATTTGTGGGTGGGGTGGTGTTGCTCCCGCCAACAATATCTCACAAATCTTGTCCTAGCAAGTAATATTGTATGCGGGTACTCCAATTATTATAATTTGAGTTATTGAGCTTCTCGATGCCACTTACCGAACTCGAGAAATCCGCCATCGTGACTTGAGTATAATGCCCCGCATTATACCAAGTAAGCTTGGTCCCGGACCAACCGACTTCACAATCCCAGATTGTGCACTGGCAGAACTCCGACGTCCTTCGCTTCTTTGCTCCTTGGCTCGACGATCCCTGATCGCCTTACTCACTTACAATGGTCCCCGACCACTGTCTTCGCACGGCCTCCGACGACCTGCTCTGATACCACTTGTTGAGAAGCAAGTGGATGTGCAAGTAAGATAATTACTTTATTTTATATAAACAATATTACAAACTCTCTACACACCGCTCTCATACACCTCTCACACCTCACACGAGCACAATTCTTGCACACACCCACTTACTCTATTTCTCTACACTTCACACCACCTACTCCACCCACACACTCACGTACACACTTCACTCACACACACAACACCTCTCGCACAAGACCCCCTACACTCTACACAACATCCCCTTACACTTTTTACACACAAGAGGCAAGTCCCATATTTATAGGGTGTAAAGTCGGCACATCCACCGACTCTCCTCTCCCAATATCTCTTCTACTTATTATTATTTTATTGCAACTTGTTGGGTCAACAATTGCGGCTGAAGCTGAAGAATTATCTAGAGAGAAAAATCTGGAGAAGTGGAGAGAGATCCGGAGAACTCAAGAGAGAGAGAGGTGGTGCTTTTTCAACAGGCCGTTGATGAAGTTGAGGAATCCAGACAAGGTCAGCTGTTCCAGGAGACATTAATTAGTTAAATGTCAAGAACAGATAATATGCAGAGCATGCGACAAACTAAAGTAAACCTTATACCAAAAAAGAAAGGCAAAAAGAAAAAAATTGTACATCTTCTCGTAGATAATTGGTCCACACGGCTCGTGTTTTGGACTTCCTATCTTGCAACTCAATGTTGCGATCGATGTCCTCGACCACCAATATGGAGTGATTCGCGGTGGCAACAAGCAGCCTCCTGAGCTCTGCATTGCTCCGGAGCCCGCTTAGCTCTAGGTCGTATATGTCGAAGTTCAAGTAATTGGCCATCGTGGCGATCAGGCTCGATTTCCCCGTCCTGGGGGGTCCGTACAATAAGTACCCTCTTTTCCACGCCTTGCCTACTCTCTTGTAGTACTCCTTCCTCCTCACAATCCTCTCGAGATCGTCCATGATGGTCTTCTTGAGCTCTAGGTCCATGGCCAGTGTCTCGAATGTCGCCGGGTGGTCGAGGTTCACTGAGGCCCACGCATCTGAGAGAGGACCTGTAGAAGAAAAATAAATTGTGTGCAGATGCAAAATTCAGATTGCTGGTGAAGAAATTGAGAGCAGAATAATAGTAGGTAAGAAGGTGCAAGACCGGCTCTAGTGAATTTTGACCTTAATGTTCTTTAGGATATCGCACATGAACTTTCCAGCAGCAAGTGCTTATTTTTGGAAATGACAATGTCTATGATACCTTCTGATTTGTCCGGTTGAATTAAAAAGTTTTGTCAATTTAGTATTTTTACTCCTTTCCACATTTCTAATAGCAGAATTAAACGTCTTTACGGATAATTTCATTGATTCGAACTTAATGTTCGACGATACTTACTGCCGTAGATGTGGTCAAAGCTCGGAGTGTGTAGCTTCAACGTCTTCTTCGCCTGCTTCATGGACTTGGCCTCGCTGATGACGAAAGGCAGGTAGGAATTGAGCACGATCTCCTTGTGCTTCTTGTGAAAAGTGAGCTCGAAGTACTGGACTTCGTACTGAACCGTCGAGTTCCGGCCATGATGAACTCGGTAGCCCGAGTCGATTTGTCTCGACGCGAAAACCCACTTGAATTCAACCCCATGAAACGTATCCACCAGCGCTTGATTTCGGCCCATAGCCACAGTGAAGTGGTTCTCCTTCTTGGGCTTAGACACTCGGATGCGCATCATTGAAAAGGTTTGCTTGGCAGCCAAGAAAATTCGGGCCGCCTCAAAGAGCTCGTTCTGGACGAACCCGTCGTACTTGTCGACAACCACACTCATTTCACTGGAGAAGCGAGAGAATAAGCCGCGGATTCTGGATAACAGGAAACCCTGGAGCTCACGAGGGACGATCGTGTGAACCATCGACTGCACCACCATGGCTGTGGCCGTCACAGAGGCTGTGGTGGACAGCACCTCCTTGGCCACCGCAATGGCATTCTTGAAGTCGGTCGGAGCTGGGGTCGTCATCTAAGCAACTTGACAATAGATGGCAATCGGCCAGAGAAAATCAGTAGATGAAATCGTTTATTGTACGAAATTTTTGGGTGAATGAGAGACCAAGGAAGTGAGGGTTGGATTTTATAGAGTGAGATTAGTGACATTTGAGCTCTTAGGATCCGTTTGCTTCGCGGAAAATGAATCATTTTCAGAAAATGTTTTCCCATAAGTCATTTTCCAGGAAAATGATAATATTTTCTAGTGTTAGATTAAAACTGAAAATGTTTTGGAAAATATTTTCTGGAAAATATTTTCTGGTGTTCGGTAAGGAAAATATTTTCTAAGACTTCACCACTTAGGCATGTATCACTTACAAACCTATAAATCCATCAAACATAAACTTGCCTTTAAATCTAGGCAAACTTACTTCATATCTTTATTCCCTCATTATCACCAAACGCTCATCTACTCTAAAAAAAATATTCATATAGATTTTAAAAAGAAGTAAAGCATGTACAGCCCTAATGAGAATCTTCCAATGTGGCTTATTCTCCCTCGTGTCTTTTGTGTTCTAATAAAAAAAAGAAGAAAAAAGAAGCAAAATATGTCGAGCCTTTTACTTGAGTAATGTACAACTGCAGGGTAGAGTAAATAAAGAAAATGATAAGCAGGAGTGCAGAGCACGAGCTCGAGATCAACGAGCTCGAGGTTCGCCTGGCAATGGCCGACGACTAGCCAAGAAAAAAGAATATGGGAAACAAAGAAAAGAAAAAGAAAAAAATAGAAAAGAAAAGGGAAATTAAAAAATAATTCAAATTAAAAAAAGAAAAGAAGAAGAAGAAAGGGAAGGAAAAAGTGAGGATTTCTAGAGGTGTGAGATAAGGAGAGATCAAGTGAGGAAAATGTTTTCCACTTTTCAAAAGTGGAAAACATTTTTCCCAAATCTAGAAGATTTTTTTCCTTTCATGGAAAACATTTTCCCAAATGAATTCATTTTCAGTGAAACGAACGCCACTTTAGGAAAATTCGAAAAACGTTTTCCCATAAATTATTAACGAACGGAGCCTTAGTGTAGTAAAAAATTCTATGTATAATGAAGTCTTGACAGAGCGGCACTAAAGTAGAAATTATCGGAAATTTTGGTGGGAATTGCCTTCTTGACCAAGCTGGTTCATCGACGACCGTTCAGAGTCAGTCTCCGCAGACTTTGACTTTGCCCTTTCTAATCCCGTGATGTTTCGGTATTCTCGCACCTGCTTTTACGCTTCTCTCGTCTCCTTTTTCTTTACAGGGCGTTGGCAAAATGTCAATACAACATCAAAACGAGGCGCATTCAACTTAAGTTTATCTTTTGACCCAAGAAAAAAGGGCTTAGGTTTATCTTGATCGCAATTGCATAAAGAGCATATGGACCAATGCCGTGAAATTGTCTTATTTAATGAGCACATTTTGAAGCAAGATGAAACCACATGTACATCGCACGTTCTGTTTTGATGGCATTGGCATTGGGGGTGACCATTCTCAAGAAACTGTCGAGTCGAAATATTTTCTAACTATAGAAGTTATGGGGTGAGCTATCGATCTTGTAAATTTGATAATCTTTAGCATGACCAATATCTAATGATGGTTTTGCCCTGAATTCTCGCCGCAATCTTTGAATATGATCCGTGGGCATCCGGGAGTGCATTTAGTGTGGAAGATGGAGGAGTGTTTTGACTTCTATTTATTATAGAAAAGGGCCTTTTGTCTAGCTGGGAACTTTTTCTTTAGCTTGTTTTGCTTTCGCAAAGCTCATCCGTGCTCTTTTTTTAAAAAAAAAAGTAGAAAAGTTAAGCAAAAGATAACCTCATCTGTCCTTATCGCTAATCAATTGAATTAGAACCACCATATGTGCTCGCTTTCTCGAGGCCATCCCCGAAGGGCCGCGTGTCTTAAGTAATTAATCAGTATATGTCCTATAGGAGGGCATAGATTTTGCGGGCCGAGTTCATTTAGATTGTTGATCATGTGAATTTATCATATGACCCATGTAATTAATGATTCGAGGTAGAATTTATCACATGTTACATAGATTTTGCAAGTTGAAGTCATGTCAACTTTGTCATATGATCCATATAGAATGATTTGGATAATATCATCTTGCATTGTGTGTAGGCCATATAATAACTTCTCATCGATCATTTCTGTACCGGAACGCTCAATAATCACTATCTTGATGGTTGGCTCACTTACCGGCATATCATCGTCAAGTTGTAAAATTAAGCACGAAATTAGATTTCATGGGCAAAAGATAAGTGCAAAAGAAATAATGCGGTAATTCCTTTTGTCGTGTTCAGAAACAATGGTAACGGAAAAGAATTGGTTTAGACGGTCAAAAATGTCCTAAAAAATAAGTAACAGTATAACGATAATGTTATCAGAACAAGGGTAAGAAAATTCCATAACTACAGGCTAAAACACCCTTTTATCTTGCCGTAAGTTTCTCATTTTGCCGTCACCTTCACGTTCCTTTAATATTATAATGCAATCAAGTGTTAAAGAGGGTAAAAAAAGAAAAGAAGAAGTAAAATTTGGCTAAAGAAAAAAGATATTTATTGTTTATTCTTCAATCGATTTGCATTTTCTGCTTTCCTCTACACTCGCTCCATTTTCTTCAACCAATTGGCACTGACAAACTTTCTTCTTGACTACTTCGTCATTTTCTTTCCTCTTGTGATTAACGAGGAAGGTAACCATGTCCCTGAGAGCGACCTCTGGTTCGTCACTCTTCAACAATTGCTCGGTTACTTCGGCCGGAGTGACTCTGGCTGTCTCGAGTAAACTCTCAATATGGTCGAAGAGCTCATGGCGATTAATCTTGAGATAATTAGCAGAAAGAAGCCTGAAACCGCACGGAATGCAGTATAGTATGGGAACTTCCACATTCATGTGCCCTGGGTGCAATACAGCCAGGTCTAGTCTCTCCTTGTGGTTCGTTGGGAAGACTGTGATCCGTTCATCGCCACAACTAGACCAAAGCCCGTCAATGAAGTTAAGAAATCCAGACAACATCAGCTGCTCCATGAGAAATAATCAATTCATAGTGACAAATATAAGTTAAATGTCAAGGATGGATCATCTGCATAGGAGGCAACAAATGAAGTAAACCTTATACTGAAAAAGAATGCCAAAAGAGAAAGCAAAAAAAAAAAATCGTACCACATCTTGTTGCCGATATGGGGCCGACATTGTATTCGTGCTTGTGGCTTGGGCTTCCGACCTCCTATCTTGGAACGTCATGGTGCAATCGATGTCCTCGACCACCAATATGGACTGATTCGCGGTGGTGACAAGCAGCCTCCTGAGTTTCACGTTGCTTCGGAGCCCACTTAGCTCCGGGTCATATATGTCGAATTTCAAGTAATTGGCCATTGCCGCCACTAGGCTCGATTTCCCTGTGCCGGGGGGTCATACAACAAGTACCCTCTTTTCCAAGCCTTGCCGACTCTCCTATAGTACTCCTTCCTCCCCACAAACCTGTCGAGATCGTCGATGAGCATCTTCTTGAGCTTTGGGTCCATGGCTAGCGTCTCAAGTGTTGCCGGTTGGTTAAGGTTCACCGGAGACCATGCACCCGAGAGAGAACCTGTAGAGGAAAGAGATTGTCATGGAGATACAAAATTCAATCTTCTGTTGAAGAAATAGAGAGCATAATCAGGGCGGATAGTAGACAAGGAGGTGCAAGACTGTTCCAGTGAGTTTTGCCCCTAATGTTCTTTAGGATTTTACACATGAACTTTTCTGTAGCAGTAATTATTTGTACTTGACCGTTTGATTGCAACTGTCTACGATACTTCTGACGAGTCCCATTGAACTAAGATGATTCTGTGAAATTAAACATATTTAGATATAACCTCGTTGATTCCAACTTAATTGTGGACGACAATTACCGCGGTAGGGGCTTTGGAGGTCGAAGAGTATAACTCCAACGTCTTCTTCCTCTGCTTGATGGACTTGGCCTCCTCGATGACGAAAGGCAGATAGGAATCGACCACGATCTCCCTGTGTCTCTTGAGCTCGAAATACTGAACTTCGTGCTCAGACATCGGGTGCCGGCTATAAGGAACTTGGTAGCCTGAGTTGAATTGTCTCGACATGAAAACCCACTTGAGTTTGACCCCGCAAAACGTATCTACCAGCACTTGATTTCATTCCATAGCCAGGGTGAGTTGGTTCTCCTTCATGGGCTTGGTCACTCGGACTCGCCGCACCGAGAAGGATTGCTTGCCAGCCAAGAAGACCTGGGCCACCTGAAAGAGCTCATTTTGGGCGGAGTCGTAGTCTTCGATGACCATGGTCATTTCGTTGGAGAAGTGAGACAGGAAGCTGCGGATCCCGGAGAAGAGAAGATCCTGGAATTCATGGGGCACGAGCGGTCGAACCACCGACTGCACCACCATCACGGTGGCTGTCACGGAGGCCGTGGCCGACAGCATGGCCTTGGCCACCGTGACGGTGTTCTTGAACTAGTTCTGAGTCAGGGACAGGTGGTATTTGAGCTGGTTCCGGGACTGTTCCTAGTCCAAATCTTCGTCGACTTTTGTTTCTTGCCCCGACGGTGCCCCATCCTTTCCCCTTTTCTTTTGAGGGCAGTGGCAAATGTTAAAAATCAGATCGACCAACCCCCCGCGATCGTGTTACTCGTCGATCGCATCTCGGTGTAAATTAGTCCCATTTCAGAATGCTTACGCCCTCTCCTTGATTCCCGCCGCACGATGCGGATGCGACCGTCTGCTACTGGGAACCTTTTCTAAGCTTGTTTTGCTTTTGCAGAGCTTGCCGGGCTCCTAGGAAAAAGACAAACATCAACCTCATTTCTCCTTTACCGCTGATAGATTTGATTCGAACCACCGTAAGTGCGCATTTTCTTGTGGCCATCCTCGGAGCACGGACCCATGCGACTCTAGTGATTAATCGGTTTGCGTGGGTGCAACGGAGGACTTTAAGAATCCAAGCTCGGACAAATATTGTTTTCAGCCAACCCAAGCAAACACGAGACTCCGCGGAAGGTGCAACCATGAGAAAACATTAGTGTCAGATTATGTCTTTGACGTGATATAACTACATAAAGCAAATTATGTTGCCAGGCATGGTATGAATATTGATCACAAGAAAAATTGGCATGGTCAATAGACCATGTCAATCTAGTTCATCTAGACCTTTGATTATTTGATTTTACCATTTGACCCACATAGTTAATGATTTGGATGATCGTGTAGTAACTTCATACAATCACTATCCTCAATAATCACTATCTTTATGATAATCTAAATTAAAATCGATTGGAATATACCATGACGGTTGATATTTATGGGTTATTCTTCAATTATTTCGCACTTTCGCACTTTCCTCTTTAGTCCCTCCATTTTCTTCAACCAATTGGCACCGGCAGACTTTCTCCTTTATGACTTCTTCATTTTCTTTCCTCTTGTGATTAACAAGGAAGGAAACCATGTCCCGGAGAGTGACCTCAACTGCTCCACTACTTTGGCCGGAGTGACTCTCGCCACCATGATCGAACTCTTGATCTAGTTGAAGAGCTCGTGGCAATCGATCCCGAGATAATTGCATAGCACATTCCATTTCAGTTTTTATTTAATTAGGTAGTATAAACTTGTTTACGGACTGGCTAGATTATTTAAAGTTGTAATTATATTGACAAGAAAAGTTATGAATACATCTTAAATATTTTATTTGACGATTCCTCCTTGACTTAAGCTGCACCGATGTGAATACGACCAGCATTAGCTGGGGACCCTTTTCTCTGCTTTTGCAAGAGCCTGTCGTGTCATAGGCAACCCTAAATGATTACGTTAGACATAAATCTCATCTGTGATCCAGAGGTATGGAAATTGGAGGCAATTGCAACCGATTATATAAGATTAAAATAAATTTATAGAAGGACTCAAGTGCGTTGATTGATTAATAAGGATTCCTTACAAGAGTACAATGTGGATATTTTTGTAGCTCATCATCGACGGTTTAAAACAACACTTTTTAAATTCAAATAAAGAAATAACTTTTTAATTCTATTAAAGAAGTTACTCTATGCAACACTTATCTACAGGCAACACTTATATGCAAGAAACAAAAATCCTAAGTAAGTGGCAATAGATATAATCAGCGAACAGTTATATTCTTATGTTGATTGCTCATTACTTATGACTTTGTCGATCCATTTCTCAAGTCTTGATGAAAGCTCTCGTCGATAACTTTCATGTTGTGTGTGGTCAATGACTCCACAAGCAAGTTACCTATTCTTCAAGTTTGTTGATTTTTTTGATAAATTGTCTTCATCGACTAAGTTTTCCATTTGTCAATAATAACCAAAAGTTTGATCATTGTTTTTATGTCGACATATGGGTCATTTAAGATTTTACAAATAACCGGAAATGAGTTTAAAGCACAAACTCTTTCATGACTTATGCAAGGCCCAGGCTGGACTTTCGCCGCCACTTTAATACTCTTGTCTATAACTAAACCCCCAGCTCCCTCAGTAACTCGATGGGCTAATCCATGGAGTTGCCTATTCTTCAAAACAACAATTTAGAAAGAAAAAAAAATGCTAAAAATAGACACCGAGCCAAGTTGGATATGGGTCCCCAAATTTACATTTCGGATTAGATTGTTTTCAAATCTGGTCCGACTCAACTTGTTAGTTTGACAAGTCTAGTTGTCATATTATCATGCTTATACAAAGAACTCTATAATAATATGGAATAAATCGATGGAAACATACCATTACAGTTGATATGTATTATTTATTTTTCAATTAGTTTGCCTTTGCTACTTTATTTCCTCCAATTTCTACAATCAATTGAGACCACAAACTTTCTTCTTGATCACTTTTCCATTTTCTTTCCTCTTGTGATTCACAAGGAAGGAAACCATGTCCCGGAGAGTGACCTCTAGTTTGTCGCGCTTCATCAATTGCTTCGCAACTTCGGCTGGAGTGACTTTAAATGTTGTAGTTGCACTCTCGATCTGGTCGAAGAGCTTGTGAGATTGATCATGAGATAAATAAAAGTGAGAAGCGCCACGACCCAAGAAATTGATATGCTCCAAAAGTTTCCCAAGTAAAGGATCGTGACCCATCCATGAACAAATGACTCTCCAACTTCTGGAAGTCCAAGGGTATTCTAAAATACTCCTTGGAAAGGGGCAATACGATAAGTGTACATCTAAGTAATGATTGTGATGATTGTGGGAGATTTAAACCCCACCGTTAGATCCAAGAAGAGATATATGGCTATGGTTGGCCCCGTACTTGCATAAATAGGGGCCTCCTCTCCCTAAATTATATTATCTTATTCACAAGTGAAATATACTAATAATTTTCTTTTAATATGATTTTTGTGAGTTGAGTGTGAGTAATGCTGACTTGGAAAAAGACCTAATGCTGCAAGGATTAGGGAACGTTAGATCAATTGACTCGCAACAAAAGCTTGAATCCATAAGGGGTGCAATAGGACATGGGAACGTGCAAATCCATGTGCCCTGGGCACAATAGGGCTGAGTCTAGTTTCTCAATGTGGTTTGTTGTGAAATCTATAATTCGTTATAACCATAGCTTGACTAAAGCTCATTGACAACGTTGAGAAATCTAGACAACCTTAATTATTCCATTAGAAATTTAATTTTTTTGTTGAAGGTACAAACATGAGTTAAACATCGCGGATGGATCATATTCGTAGTATGCAGCAATTGAACTAGACCTCATACCAAAAAAGAAAGCCACAAGGAAAAACTGTGCTCGATCTTGTTGCTAATAATCCAACGACAGCGGATTTATGCTGGTGGTTCATGTTTCCGACATCCTATCTTGCAACTTAGTGGTGCAATCAGTGTCCTCGACCACCAATATGGACTGATTTGTGGTGTCGACGAGCAGCCTCCTAAGCTCCGCATTGCTGTGGAGCCTGCTCAGTTCTAGGTTGTATATATCGAAGTTCAAGTTTTTGGCCATTGTGGCAACCAGGCTTGCTTTCCCGTTCCAGTCGGTCTATAAGTACCCTCTTTTCCATGCCTTGCCAATTCTCGTATAGTACTCCCTCCTCACGAACCTGTCGAGATCGTTGAGGATCTTCTTCTTGAGCTCTAGGTCCGTGGCCAGCGTCTGGAATGCCGCCAGATGGTCGAGGTTCACTGGCAATCACGCACTCGGGAAAGAACCAATAGAGGATTAGAGAATTGTAGATGGATATGTTTTGTCAATGAGTCGGTCCTATGGAAGTCTGACTGTAAAGCACAAAGGTACAAATGCACGATGCGCTTTTGTGTTACCTTCTCGACCAAGCTGATTCATGCACTGTCCTGAGTCTTTTCGTACACTTTGATCTTGATGTTAAAATCAGATCGACCAATCCCATGGAATTATCAAATTCACTGAATTTGCATCTCGATGTAAGGGCAAAATCACAGCGCATTCCACTACGATTTCATTTAATTAGATAGTATAAACTTGTTCATCGATTGGCTGGACTATTTAAATATCAAAATTCGAGTAAATCAGTTGCATTTAGAAATGATCTATATAACAATCTCTCCTTAACTCCCGCTGCACAATATGAATAACCAGGGTTAGTTGGAACCTTTTGTCGGTCGTTCTGCTTTTGCTAAGCTTGTCATTTTCTAGGATAAAAACAAACCCTAAAAGATTACGCAAGTGATAACCTCATCTTCAATTATCGCTCATCGATCCGATTCGAATCATCGTATTTGGGCATTTTTCTTGAGACCATATCCTCAGAGCATAGACCTATGTGAATCTAGTAATTATTCGATATGTGTGCAATGGAGGATTATCATATCAAACTCAAATAAGTCCAGAACCCCTGTAATATTAAAAGAAAAGGAAAAAAGAGAAAATTTCCATCTCGGCAATGGGGAACAAAAAGACCGAAATGACCTTGACCCCAATGGTTGGTCTAAATCGGACAGGGAATGGTTTCAGCCAATCCAAGCAAATACAAGATGTCATGGGAGACCCAAAACATGAGATATCGTGTCTGATTATAAGTCCTTGACGCGATAACTATATGAAGCAAATTACACCATCCGCACTATATGAATATCAATCGCTAAAAAATATCTCATGACTCATAGATCATATAAATTGAGTTCATTTACTCCGTTTGATCACATGATTTTACCATTGGACTCAGATTATTAATAATTCGGATGAATACACGATAGCTTTCCATCGATCGCTTTTGTGATTGAATCCACAATAATCAAGATCTTCATAATAGTCTAAGTTAAAATCGATGGAAACGTACCAACACAGTTGATATATTGTTTATTCTTCTAATAGTTCGCACTCGCTGCTTTCTTCTTCACGCCTTCCATTCTCTTCAAACAATTGGGACCGACCAACTCTCTCCTCAATGACTTCTTCATTTTCTTTTCTCTTGTGATTAATAAGGAATGAAGCCATGTCCGCAAGAGCGACCTCCGGTTCGTCGCACTTCATCAACTGCTCCGCTACTTCGGCTGGAGTGACTCTGGCTGTTGTGATCGCACTCTCGATCTGGCCAAAGAGCTCGTGGTGATCGATCCCGAGATAATTAGAAGCGAGAAGCCTAAACCCGCAAGGGGTGCAATAAGACATGGGAATGTGCAAGTCCATGCGCCCTGGCCGCAATAGGGCTGGGTCTAATTTCTCAATGTGGTTTGTCGTGAAAACTATGATCCGCTCATCACTACAACTCGACCAAAGCCCGTCAATGAAGTTGAGGAATCCAGACAATGTCACCTATTCCATGAGGAAAAAATAATGTTGTAGCGACAAACATGAGTTAAATGTCAAGGACAAATCATGTTCACGGTACTAGAACTTATACTAAAAAAGAAAGCAAGAAGAAAAAATTGTTCTCGATCTTGTCGCTTATAACCCGTCGACATCAAATTCATGTTGGCGGCTTGTGTTTCCGACTTCCTATCTTGCAACTGAATGGTGCAATCGATGTCCTCAACCACCAATATGGATTGATTCATGGTCGCGACGAGCAGCTTCCTGAGATCCGCATTGCTCAGGAGCCCGCTCAGTTCTAGGTCGTATATGTCGAAGTTCAAGTAATTGGCCATCGCAGCGACCAAACTCGATTTCCCCGTTCCAGGGGGTCCATACAATAAGTACCCTCTTTTCCACGCCTTGCCAACTCTCCTGTAGTACTCCCTCCTTCTCACAAACCTGTCGAGATCATCCATGATCTTCTTCTTGAGCTCTAGGTCCATGGCCAGTGTTTGGAATGTCGCCGGATGGTCGAGGTTCACTGGGGACCACGCACCTGGGTAAGGACCTATAGGAAACAAAATGTGATGGAGATACAAAATTCAGTCTTTTGCTGAAGAAATCGAACGCAGAATCATAGATAAGAAGGTGCAAGGCTGGTTCTACTGAATTTTGACCTTAATGTTCTTTAGGATTTTACTGATGAACTTTTCTGCAGCAAGTACTTATTTTTGAGCTGGATATGATACTTCCCATTTAGTCCGATTGAACTACGGAGTTTTGTGAATTTAGCATCACTCTTTTTCCACTTCTAATAGTAGAATTACCTTTGGAGCCCGGAGTGTATAGCTTCAACGTCTTCTTCCCCTGCTTTATGGACTTGGCCTCGTCGATGAGGAAAGGCAGATAGGATTTGACCACGATCTCCCTGTGTTTCTTGAGAAAACTGAGCTCGAAGTACTGAACTTCGTGCTGAACCGTTGAGCCTTGATGAACTTGGTGGCCCGAGTCGACCTGTCTCGACACGAAAACCCACTTGAGCTTGACCCCGTGAAACGTATCCACCAGCATTTGATTCCGGTCCATAGCCAGATTGAAGTGGTCCTCCTTCGGGGACTTGGTCACTCGCATGCGCGTCATCGAAAGGGATTGCTTGGCGGCCAGGAAAACCTGGGCCGCCCCAAAGAGCTCGTTCTGGGCGTACCCATCGTACTGTTCGATGACCATGGTCATTTCGTTGCGGAAGCGAGACAAGAAACCGCGGATCCCAGAGAAGAGGAAGCCCTGGAATTCGGGGGGAATGAATGGTCGAACTACCGACTGCACCACCATCACGGAGGCCGTCATGGAGGCCACGGCAGACAGCACCACCTTGGCCACAGCGATGGGGTTCTTGGAGTCGTTTGGAGGCGGGGTCACCATTCTTTTCAGTTCAATCTATGGGGAACTGACGGTATATGACCGGAGGAAATCGGGAGATGAAAGTGGCGATGAATTCTCTGCAAATGCACGGAATCCGTCTTGTCTGAGCTGGTTCCTTGACTGTTCCTAGTCCAAGTCTTCGAAGACCTTGGTTCTTGCCCCCGACGGTGGGTCCTTCTTGGACTTTTTCTTTCGAGGGGTGGTAGTAAATATTCGAACCAGATCGACCAGCCCCGTGCGATTATCTTATTCACTGATCGCATCTCGATGTAGGTTAGCTCCATCTTAGGATGATTTATTGACCACTCTCTCGTTAACTCCCGCTGCACGATTCGAATAGAGAAATGATTATATAATAATTTTTACTCTATTATTAAAATAACAACTTATTCTGGACAATAAAAAATCAAATAACATATAATTATAAATTATTATGAAACTCATTCTTTTGAAAATTTATGATTCATAATAAATTGTTATTTTCATAATATTTAAATACTGTTATATTAATAAAACCCATTCGAATACGACTAATAATAGTGGGAACCTTTCCTACCTCATTTTGCTTTTTGCCAAACCTGTCGTGTTCCTAGGAAAAGAAGCATGAACTCAATTCTCTTCTTTGCCGATCAATTTCGTGCGCATTTTCTTGAGATTGAGACCATCCTTGGAGGACGTACCCATGTGACTAAAGCAGAGGATGACTAGGAATCCATCGAGAATTAGTTCGAGTCCAATGATTGGACTAGAATCCAAGCTCAGACAAATAATTTTTTCAGCCAACCCAAGCAACTGCGAGATTCCGTGGAAGGTCCAAACCATGAGAAATCATTACTGCCATATTGTGTGTTCTCGACGCCACATAACAATATAAAGCAAATTATATTGTCGGCATGATATGAATATCGATCACGAAAAGATTTCAGGTGGTTGACAGATTATGTAAATCGAGTTCGCCTATATTGTTAACCACGTGATTTTATCATCTAAGCCACATATCTCCTAAAGTTCTAGGATTTTCTCAAGTGTTCTAGAATTATATACGCATGTAATAAATATGGTAATTGGAAATTGGAGAGATGCAATATCTACTGTTAAATCAATGAGAGATTTACGGATATGATTTGCCTTGTACTAATATATATAAGGGCGCGTTTGGTAACGATTACGTTTAGGAGTAGATTCGATCGTAAGCGATTCTTTTTTATTCTGTTTGGGAACCGATTCTAAGCATTTTAAGCCGTTTGGTAGAATCGTCCAAAATTTCCGATTCGGAATAGAATTGCGTTTGGTAACGTGTTCATTAATTCTGTTCCAAATCAATTTCTTTTAATTTTTAAATAATTTTTTACTTTTTTCCTTTTTTTCTTTTCTTTTTTTCTTTTTTTTCATTTTTTCATTTTTTTTCTTTTCATTTTCCTTTTCCTTTTCATTTTCCTTTTTTTTTTCCTTTTTCTTTTCTTTTTCTCATCTTCCTCTTCTTCTTGCTGGCGACCTCACTAGAGCGTCGCCGGCCCTTGGCAAGGCCGACCCTCATCGGCCGAGCCTCGCCGGTAGCTGGGCGAGGCTCGCCTAGCCCCGCCAAGGCTCGGCCTCTCCAAATCTGGTGAGGCCGAGCCCCGCCGGTGGCCGGGCCGGCCTCGTCGGGGTTGGATGAGGCCCGCCGGTGCCACCGGCGGGGCCGGGCGAGGCTTGCCCGGCCCCCCGCCCGGCCCGGCGAGGCCTCGCCTAGCCCCGCCGAGGCCCGCGGCCACCGACGAGGCTTGGCCTCGCCAGATCTGGGGAGGCCGAGCCTCGCGGTGGCCGAGCTTGCTTCCGCGAGCTCGCCGGACCTCGCCCGGGTCAGCGAGCCTCCGGCGAGCTCGTCGGACCGGACCGGCCCGGCGGCGGCGGACAATGTCGCGAGATTGGTCGAAGGGAAGAAGATTTTGATTCTCAAATTCGTTCCCGGAACAAGAATCAACTTTTTGTTTTGTTATTGATTCTATTCCCAATCTGTTCCCGGGAACAAAAATTTTACCAAACGTGATTCTAGGCCGAAACTGATTCCGAGAACAAAGAATCAGAATTTGGCCCTGTTTGGATGGTTACCAAACAGGGCCTAAGGGTTTCCTCCCCTCATTTGTATCATCTCATTCACAAATATGAGTCTGTTGGAAATATGCATGTTGTCACCCACATGCTTGGTGAAATGTCTATGTGAATTAGCCCTTCTGATTTTGTTATTAGCTGCACAGGAATCTTCAGGAACGTTTGCTAGTATATAAAGGGTTTATTTGGATTTTCTGATACATGACTTGAGGAAGAGAAAAGATTAAGCCGATCATCAGCTGTTCAGACATGTAATTCCTTCCCCATGACTTGGAGACAATCTTACTGGTCAGCTGCCAGATGCGTCACTTCAAACCGATAAGTTGCATTGGAGCAAGGCATGGGGGGTGTGAACCCGTTTTTCAATTCACATTCTATGGGCCAAGTTGCGTATGGATCATTTAAGATTTTACAAATAACAGGAAATGAGTTTAAAGCCCAAACTCTTTCATGACTTATGCAAGGCCCAGGCTGGACTTTCACCGCCACTTTAATACTCTTGTCTATAACTAGACCCCGAGCTCCCTCAATAACTCGACGAGCTAGTCCATGGAGTCACCTATTCTTCAAAACAACAATTCAAAAAGAAAAAATTGCTAAAAATAGACGTTGAGCCAAGTTGGATATGGGTCTCCAAATTTACATTTAGGGTTATATTGTTTTCAAATTTGATTCTATTTGACCTATTAGTTTGACGAGTCTAGTTGTCATATTATCATGCTTAATACAAAGAACTTTATAATAATATGGATAAAATCGATGGAAACATACCATTACTGTCAATATGTATTGTTTATTTTTCAATTAGCTCACCTTCGTTGCTTTATTTCCTCCAATTTCTACAATCAAGACCACGAACTTTCTTCTTGATCACTTTTTCATTTTCTTTCCTCTTGTGATTCGCGAGGAAGGAAACCATGTCCCCAAGAGTGACCTCTAGTTTGTCGCACTTCATCAATTGCTTCACAACTTCGGCTGGAGTGACTCTAGATGTCGTACTCATACTCTCGATCTGGTCGAAGAGCTTGTGATGATTGATCCCGAGATAAATAGAAGTGAGAAGTGTCGCGACCCAAGAAATTGATGCGCTCCAAAGTTTCCCAAGTAAAGGGTCGTGACCCATCCATGAACAAATGACTCTCCAGCTTCCCGAAGCCCTAGGGTGTTCTAAAACACTCCTTGGAAAGGGGCAATAGGATAAGTGTACATCTAAGTAATGATTGTGATGATTTTGGGAGATTTAAACCCCACCATTATATCCAAGAAGAGATATACAGCTATGGTTGGCCCTGTACTTGTGTAAATAGGGGCATTCTCTCCCTAGATTACATCATCTTATTCGCAAGTGAAATATACTAATAATTCTCGTTTTAGAGTTCCTCTCTATGATTTTTGTGAGTTGAATGTGAGTAAGACTGACTTGAAAGAAGACCTAATGCCACATGGGTTAGGGAACATTAGATCAATTGACTCGCAACAAAAGCCTGAATCCATAAGGGGTGCAATAGGACATGGGAATGTGCAAATCCATGTGCCTTGGGTGCAATAGGGCTGGGTCTAGTTTCTCAATATGGTTTATTGTGAAGTCTATAATTCGTTATCACTGTAGCTCGGCCAAAGCTCATCGATAAAGTCGAGAAATCTAGACAACCTTAACTATTCCATTAGGAAAAAAAAATTTGTTGAAGGTACAGACATGTGTTAAATATCGCGGATGGATCATATTTATAGTATGCAGCAATTGAACTAGACCTCATACCAAAAAAGAAAAGCCAAAAGGAAAAATTGTGCGCGATCTTGTCGCTAATAACCCATCGACAGCGGATTCATGCTGGTGGTTCGTGTTTCCGACATCCTATCTTGCAACTTAGTTGTGCAATCAGTGTCCTCGACCACCAATATGGACTGATTTGTGGTGTCGACGAGCAGCCTCCTAAGCTCCGCCTTGCTGTGGAGCCTGCTCAGTTCTAGGTTGTATATATCGAAGTTCAAGTATTTGGCCATTGTGGCAACCAGGCTTGCTTTCCCGTTCCAGTCGGTCTATATAATAAGTACCCTCTTTTCCATGTCTTGCCAATTCTCCTATAGTACTCCCTTTTCCTCACGAACCTGTCGAGATCATTGAGGATCTTCTTCTTGAGCTCTAGGTCCATGCCAGCGTCTGGAATGCCGCCGGATGGTCGAGGTTCACAGGCAACCACGCACTCGGGAAATAACCAATAGAGGATTAGAGAATTGTAGATGGATACGTTATTGTCAATGAGTCGGTCCTATGGAAGTCTGACTGTAAAGCACTAAGGTACAAATGCATGATGCGCTTTTGTGTTACCTTCTCGACCAAGCTGATTCATGCACTGTTCTGAGTCTCTTCGTGCACTTTAATCTTGATGTTAAAATCAGAGCGACCGATCCCATGAAATTATCAAATTCACTGAATTTGCATTCCGATGTAAGGGCGAAATCACAGCACATTTCACTACGATTTCATTTGATTAGATAGTATAAACTCGTTCATCGATTGGCTGGACTATTTAAAGATCAAAATTCCAGTGAATCAGTTGCATTTAGAAATGATTTATATAACAATCTCTCCTTAACTCCTGCTGCACGATATGAATAACTATCGTTAATTGGAACCTTTTGTCGATCGTTCTGCTTTTGCTAAGCTTATCGTTTTCTAGGATAAAAACAAACCATAAAAGATTACGCAAGTGATAACCTCATCTTCACTGATCGCTCATCGATCCAATTCGAACCATCGTATTTGGACATTTTTGTTAAGACCATATACTCAGGGCATAGACCTACGTGAATCTAGTAATTATTCGATATGTGTGCAATGGAGGATTATCATATCAAACTCAAATAAGTCCAGAACCCCTGTAATATTAAAAGAAAAGGAAAAAAGAGAAAATTTCCATCTCGGCAATGGGGAACAAAAAGACCGAAATGACCTTGACCCCAATGGTTGGTCTAAATCGGACAGGGAATGGTTTCAGCCAATCCAAGCAAATACAAGATGTCATGGGAGGCCCAAAACATGAGATATCATCAGTGTCTGATTATAAGTCCTTGACGGGATAACTATATGAAGCAAATTATACCATCGGCACTATATGAATATCAATCGCTAAAAAATATCGCATGGCTCATAGATCATATAAATTGAGTTCATTTACTCTGTTTGATCACATGATTTTACCATTGGACTCAGATTATTAATAATTCAGATGATGACACAATAGCTTTCCATCAATCACTTTTGTGATTGAATCCACAATAATCAAGATCTTCATAATAGTCTAAGTTAAAATCGATGGAAACGTACCAACACAGTTGATATATTGTTTATTCTTCTAATAGTTCGCACTCGCTGCTTTCTTCTTCACGCCTTCCATTCTCTTCAACCAATTGGGACCGACCAACTCTCTCCTCAATGACTTCTTCATTTTCTTTTCTCTTGTGATTAATGAGGAATGAAACCATGTCCCCAAGAGCGACCTCCGGTTCGTCGCACTTCATCAACTGCTCCGCTACTTCGGCTGGAGTGACTCTGGCTGTTGTGATCGCACTCTCGATCTGGCCAAAGAGCTCGTGGTGATCGATCCCGAGATAATTAGAAGCGAGAAGCCTAAACCCGCAAGGGGTGCAATAAGACATGGGAATGTGCAAGTCCATGCGCCCTGGCCGCAATAGGGCTGGGTCTAATTTCTCAATGTGGTTTGTCGTGAAAACTATGATCCGCTCATCACTACAACTCGACCAAAGCCCGTCAATGAAGTTGAGGAATCCAGACAATGTCACCTATTCCATGTGGAAAAAATTAATGTTGTAGTCACAAACATGAGTTAAATGTCGAGGACAAATCATGTTCACGGTACTAGAACTTATACTCAAAAAGAAAGCAAGAAGAAAAAAATTGTACTTGATATTGTCGCTTATAACCCATTAACATCAAATTCATGTTGGCGGCTTGTGTTTCCGACTTCCTATCTTGCAACTGAATGGTGCAATCGATGTCCTCAACCACCAATATGGATTGATTCTTGGTCTCGACAAGCAGCCTCCTGAGATCCGCATTGCTCAGGAGCCCGCTCAGTTCTAGGTCGTATATGTCGAAGTTCAAGTAATTGGCCATCGCAGCGACCAAACTCGATTTCCCCGTTCCAGGGGGTCCATACAATAAGTACCCTCTTTTCCACGCCTTGCCAACTCTCCTGTAGTACTCCCTCCTTCTCACAAACCTGTCGAGATCATCCATGATCTTCTTCTTGAGCTCCAGGTCCATGGCCAGTGTTTGGAATGTCGCCGGATGGTCGAGGTTCACTGGGGACCACGCACCTGGGTAAGGACCTATAGGAAACAAAATGTGATGGAGATACAAAATTCAGTCTTTTGCTGAAGAAATCGAACGCAGAATCATAGATAAGAAGGTGCAAGGCTGGCTCTACTGAATTTTGTTCTTAATCTTCTTTAGATTTTACTGATTGAACTACGGAGTTTTTGTGAATTTAGCATCACTCTTTTTCCACTTCTAATAGTAGAATTACCGTTGGAGCCCGGAGTGTATAGCTTCAACGTCTTCTTCCCCTGCTTTATGGACTTGGCCTCGTCGATGAGGAAAGGCAGATAGGATTTGACCACGATCTCCCTGTGTTTCTTGTCAAAAGTGAGCTCGAAGTATTGCTCTTCGTGTTTAGCCGTTGAATTCCGGCCTTGATGAACTCGGTTGCCTGAGTCGACCTGTCTCGACACGAAAACCCACTTGAGTTTGACCCCGTGAAACGTATCCTCCAGCTTTTGATTCCGGTCCATAGCCAGATTGAAGTGGTTCTCCTTCGGGGACTTGGTCACTCGCATGCGCGTCATCGAAGGGGATTGCTTGGCGGCCAGGAAAACCTGGGCCGCCCCAAAGAGCTCGTTCTGGGCGTACCCATCGTACCGTTCGATGACCATGGTCATTTCGCTGCGGAAGCGAGACAAGAAGCCGCGGATACCAGAGAAGAGGAAGCCCTGGAATTCGGGGGGCATGAACGTTCGAACCACCGACTGCACCACCATCACGGAGGTTGCGGCAGACAGCACTGCCTCGGCCACCGCGATGGGGTTCTTGGAGTCGTTTAGAGGCGGGGTCACCATTCTTTTGAGTTCAATCTATGGGGAACTGACGGTATATGACCGGAGGGAATCGGGAGATGAAAGTGGCGATGAATTCTCTGCAAATGACGGAATCCTTCTTGTCTGAGCTGGTTCCTGGACTGTTCCTAGTCCAAGTCTTCGAAGACCTTGGTTCTTGCCCCCGACGGTGGGTCGTTCTTGGCCTTTTTCTTTCGAGGGGTGGTAGCAAATATTTAAACCAGATCGACCAGCCCCGGGCGATTATCTTATTCACTGATCGCATCTCGATGTAGGTTAGCTCCATTTTAGGATGATTTATTGACCGCTCTCTCCTTAACTCCCGCTGCATGATTCGAATAAAGAAATGATTATATGATAATTTTTACTTTATTATTAAAATAACAACATTTTCTTAATCACAAAAAATCAAATAATAAATAATTATAAATTATTATAAGGCTTACTCCTATGAAAATTTATGATTTATAATAAATTATTATTCCTACAGTTTTTAAAGACTTTTATATTAGTAAAGTCCATTCGAATACAACTAATATTAGTGGGGAACCTTTCCTGGCTCATTTTGCTTTTGCTTGTAGGGTTCCTAGGAAAAGAAGCATGAACTCAATTCTCTTCGTTGCCGATCAATTTCGTGCGCATTTTCTTGAGATTGGGACCATCCTTGGAGGACGTGCCCATGTGACTAAAGCAGAGGATGACTAGGAATCTATCGGGAATTAGTGCGAGTCAAATGATTGGACTAGAATCCAAGCTCAGACAAATATTTTTTTCTGCCAACCCAAGCAACTGCGAGATTCCGTGGAAGGTCCAAATCATGAGAAAGCATTACTGCCACATTGCCTGTTCTCGACGCCATAAAGCAAATTATATTGTCGGCATGATATGAATGTCGATCACGAAAAGATTTCAGGTGGTTGATAGACTATGTAAATCGAGTTCGCCTAGATTATTGACCATGTAATTTTACCATATGAGCCACATATCTCCCAAAGTTCTAAGATTTTCTTAAGTGTTTTAGAATACTCTATGGAGTGGACGATACATAATTATATACGCATGTAATAAATACGGGTAATTGGAAGTTGGGAAGATGCAATATCTACCGTTAAATCAAGGAGAGATCTACGGATACGGTTTGTCTTGTACTAATATATAAGAGTCTCCTCCCCTCATTTGTATTATCTTATTCACAAGTATGAGTCGATTGTGAGTAAAATTGACTTGGGAAAAATGTTAAGGCCGCATGGGTTAAGGAACGTTAGATTGATCTATCCATGAAATTGACATCTGAGATTTTGCCAATAGAACCTCAAATTCTATGATCAAAATATTTTCTGATCTCAAATTATCATGTACTATAGTTCAAGACCTGGTACCAAATCCGTGTATTTCAGAATACAAATAACACGTTAATTTGCTGTGCCGTGCATCATCTAATCCAAATTTTTTGCATTCCTCATAAGTTTTAGCATAATCCACGACAATTTATCATCAATCCACAGTTTGTTATCCCTCAACATTTCCTTAAGATAATATCTTCCTTTTATATTGGACAATTGAGGGTTCATCAGTAGGGCAAATATTGAGAATTAACAATATCATTCAAGTTACGTAAGTGAAGCGCTACAGTATTAATATGAATCCCCTGTAACAAGACACTACACGATTGTGCATGGTGTTTAGATGTTGACTCTCAATTAAAACATTGACCGCATCTTCATCTATCGTGACATGTCTAGTAAGGAACTTTATCAGGGCAATGGAATGCCCACGATGCATGCCCCTAAAAACACTGGATCTATTTCCACCTCTGCCAATTCCTCTGCTAATTTCATCCAAGAAAGTGATATTGGAGAAATCAAATACCAACACATAGTCAGTGCTCAGATCCCGCAAAACATTGACCTTTTTTCCAAATCTTGGATCAATTCTCCGATGTCTCTACATACTTCTTAATCTGTCATAATCCTTCTTTTAGGCTTCCCTTCTTGCGAATGTTTAGACATGGTGTCGTGGCTTGTCGAGCAGAGGCAAAGGCAGACCAAGAGAGGAGGTGGAGTGGGTTTAAGATGAGTTAGTCAGATTTCAAAGAGAAGAGCACGTGATGCAGGGGCTTTTCAAACTACCTTTATTCGCAAATGCTCTCGTTTATGTATAATCTCGAAGTATTTATTGGTTAGGGAAAATGAGTAAACTTTTATTTTATTTGTAAGCATTTAATAAAAAATGCCCACTAAATATTAGCTAAGTAACCAAATAAAATAAAGTTTACAATTTCCAATATAATGCTTTTCTCGTATTACATGTAATCGGTGCTTTGTGAATCAAAATATTTCATATAGAGCATCATTGATGTACGTAAGAGTTGCTGAATTAAAATAACGAAATTTCAGTCAAAGCATGGCTTTTCATACTAATGAAACATGGGACTATGAACAGTCAAGAAGTTGACCTAATTGAGGAGTATCTCTATCATACTGGGTATGTGGTAAACTGATTTCTCTGTATATTGTGGTCCAAAATTTGCAGACGACCTTTATGTGCAGGTTTTAAACATTCGCATATGATGTCCAGAGATATTCCAGTTGGTTTTATGTCCAGTTGAATAGCCGTAACTCCCTTTCTAGTGCCAGCAATTTTAAAGTCCATATCTCCAAGATGATCTTCCAGACCCTAGAAAAGGACATGCTCATCAAACCCTGTAAGTAAAATAGCAATGATCAAGTTAACTTGCAGGATCATTTCTCAAGAAAAGCAGGAAAAAAAGGATTTCAAAAGCATCTGCGCCGTAACTGTGAAAGATAACTAAGATATACGTGAAAATACACAAAGTTTGCAGACAAGGATAATCCTACAGGTGGACATGGTTCTAAAGGATTCTCTATCAAGCATCAACTAAAAGTGCATTGCTTTTCATATAAGCACAAATGAAACAAACAAAAGTAACACTTAAAAGTATATCAGTAAGTATCTGGTAATCAGTTATTTCACCCGTCACTGGATCAACTTCACCGACAAGACCCACCGGAACACTGCTATACGTTCTCGTAATGGAATGCCAGCGCCCATGAGTGCCATACTTCCAACACGAGAGAAGCCATCATACTCGGAAAATAATGCAGAGTGTTCGGACAAGTATGCACATTTTTCAATTAAGCCATGTATGGTGCAAAAATTTTCTGAAGTAGTACAAAATTAATGCTCAGATGCCTCCACAGACAGTTGCCTTTGACGTCGAACCAGCAACTACACCACCATCATGGAGGCATCATGGAGGCTGCGGCAGACAGCACTGCCTTGGCCGCCACACGGGGTTCTTGGAGTTGTTTGTATTGGAAGTTTGTTCGTAAAACAAACTAAGTGCATGTTTCTTTGTCTCACATAGAAAAAGTGGGAGGAAGTAAGCCAATTAATAAGTGTGGGGTTTCTTTAATGTACCTAAAGAGATGATTGGTTGTGAACTAAACTCCAACATACCCGCCTGCGTGCCCGCGGTTTAATTAGCACTAACTCCTTTGTCAACCTCTTCAACTTCATACATTTCGAGTCAGGGTCACCATTCTTTTCAGTTTAATTTGTTTGGTATAGGTCACCATTCTTTTCAGTTTACTTTGTTTGGTATAGATGGTATTTGATCGGAGGGGATCGTGAGTTGCAAGTGGCCATATATAAGAGAATTAAAGAATTGTAGATGCATATGTTATTGTCAATGAGTCGGTCTTGCATTTAAAGGGGTGAGCTAGTGACATTCTCCACGGAAGTCTGACTGTAAAGCACAAAAGGACAAACGCATGGAGGAAGTCTGGCTGTAAAGCACAAAGGGACAAACGCCGCATGGTACGCCTTTGTGTTACCTTCTGGACGAAGTTAATTCATACACTGTTCTTAGTCCAAGTCTTCGTAAAGTTTGATCTTGACGTTAAAATCCTATCGACCAATCTCCCACGCAACATCTAATTCAATGATTTGCATCTCGATGTAATGCAAAACCACGGCACATTCCACTTCAATTTAATTTAATTAGATAGCATAGGCTCGTTTATTGATTGGCGGGACTAGCTAAAGATCAAAATTTCAATAGATCAGTTACATTTAGAATGATTTATTTATCAATCTCTCCTTAACTCTCGCTGCAAGATACGAACAAGAAAAACCAGAGATAGTTGGAACCTTTTGCCGTCTTTCCGCTTGTGCCAAGCTTGTCGTGTTCTGGGAAAAAAATGGTAACCCCTAAATGATTACGCAAGTGAGAACCTCATGGGATTGTGCAAACGACGACCTCATTTGTCTTTTATCGCTGATCGATCGAATCACTCTACTTCCGCATTTTCTTGAGGACATACTCAAAACACGGACCTATGTGAATTTAGTAATTAATTGATGTGTGTGCAACGGAAGACTATCAAGAATTAGCAGGGTGCTCAGATCAGTATACACCTTGAACCAAATGGTTGGACTAAACCAGATGGATAATGTTTCCAGCAAACCCAAGCAAATACAAAAAAAAAAAAAAAATTATGGGAGGCCCTAAACATGAGAAATCATTACTGTCTGATTATGTGTCGTTGATGTGATATAACTATATAAAGCAAAATATAGTGCCGGCATGATATGAATATCAATTACCAAAAAAATATCACACGGTTCATCTAAACTCTTGATTAAATTCACTTAGATTACATGCCATGTTACCATCCGACCCACTTAATTAAAGATTTCGATGATCGGGCAATAACTTCCCATCAATTGCTTCTGTGACCTCAATAATCACCATCTTTATAATACTCCAAATTAAATTCGATGGAAACATACCAACACAGTCGATATTTATTATTCTTCAATTAGTTCGCACTTTCCGCTTTTCTCTTCACTCGCTCCATTTTCTTCGACCAATTGGCACCGACAAACTTTCTTCTTGATGACTTCATCATTTTCTTTCCTCTTGTGATCAACGAGGAAGGTAATCATATCCCTGAGAGCCACCCCTGGTTCGTCACTCTTCAACAATTGCTCGGCTACTTCGGCTGGAGTGACTCTGGCTGTCTTGAGCAAACTCTCAATATGGTCGAAGAGCTCGTGGTGATTGATCCTGAGATAATTAGCAGCGAGAAGCCTGAAACCGCACGGAGTGCAGTAGAGCATGGGAACTTCTACATCCATGCGCCCTGGACGCAATAGAGCTGGGTCTAGTCTCTCCCTATGGTTCGTCGTGAAGACTATGATCCGTTCATCGCCACAGCTAGACCAAAGCCCGTCGACTAAGTTAAGAAATCCAGACAACGTCAGCTGTTCCATGAGAAAGAAATCAATATCATAGTGACAAATATAAGTTAAATGTCAAGGATGGATCATATGCATAGGAGGCAACGATAGAAGTAAACCTAATACTGAAAAATGATGCCAAAAGAAAAAAAAAAAAAAATTGTACCGCATCTTCTTGCCGATATAGGGACGACATTGTCTTCGTGCTTGTGGCTTGGGCTTCCGACCTCCTATCTTGCAACGTGATGGTGCAATCGATGTCCTCGACCACCAATATGGACCGATTCGCAGTGGTGACGAGCAGCCTCCTGAGTTCCGCGTTGCTTCTGAGCCCGCTTAGCTCTAGGTCATATATGTCGAATTTCAAGTAATTGGCCATTGCCGCGACTAGGCTCGATTTCCCTGTGCCGGGAGGTCCATACAATAAGTACCCTCTTTTCCACGCCTTGCCGACTCTCCTATAGTACTCCTTCCTCCTCACAAACCTGTCGAGATCGTCGATGAGCATCTTCTTGAGCTCTGGGTCCATGGCTAGCGTCTCAAATGTTGCTGGGTGGTTGAGGTTCACCGGAGACCACGCACCCGAGAGAGAACCTGTGAAGGAAAGAAATTGTGATGGAGATACAAAATTCAATCTTCTGTTGAAGAAATAGAAAGCAGAATCAGAGTAGATAGTAGACAAGAAGGTGCGAGACTGTTCCAGTGAGTTTTGACCCTAATGTTCTTTAGGATTTTACACATGAACTTTTCTGTGGTCAATACTTATTTTTGGACTTGACCATTTGATTGCAACTGTCGCGGTACTTCTGACGAGTACCACTGAACTAAGATGATTCTGTGAAATTAAACATATTTAGAGATAACCTAGTTGATTCCAACTTAATTGTGGACGAAAATTACCGCCTTTGGAGTTCGAAGAGTATAACTTCAACGTCCTCTTCTTCCGCTTGATGGACTTGGCCTCCTCGATGATGAAAGGCAGATAGGAATCGACAACGATCTCCCTGTGTCTCTTGTGAAAAGTGAGCTCGAAATACCGAACTTCGTGCTCAACCATCGGGTTCCGGCCATCAGGAACTTGGTAGCCTGAGTTGACTTGTCTCGACATCAAAACCCACTTGAGTTTGACCCCGCAAAACGTATCTACCAGCACTTGATTCCGGTCCATAGCCAGGGTGAGTTGGTTCTCTTTCATGGGCTTGGTCACTCTGACTCGCTGCACCGACAGGGATTGTTTGCCAGCCAAGAAGACCCGGGCCGCCTGAAAGAGCTCATTTTGGGTGTAACCGTCGTAGTCTTCGATGACCATGGTCATTTTGTTGGAGAAGCGAGACAGGAAGCTGCGGATCCCGGAGAAGAGAAAATCCTGGAATTCGTTGGGCACAAGCGGTCCAACCACCGACTGCACCACCATCACGGTGGCCGTCACGGAGGCCATGGCAGACAGCACGGCCTTCGCCACCGCGACGGTGTTCTTGAAGTCGTTCTGAGTTGGGGTCTCCATTCTCTTCAAGTCAATCTATGGGGGACCGGTGGTATTTGAGCTGGTTCCTGGACTGTTCCTAGTCCAAGTCTTCGTAGACTTTTGTTCCTTGCCCCGACGGCGCGCCGTCCCTTCCCCTTTTCTTTTGAGGGCAGTGGCAAATATTAAAAATCAGATTGACTAACCCCCCGTGATCGTGTTATTCAACGATCGCACATCTCGGTGTAAATTAGTCCCATTTCAGAATGCTTACGCTCTCTCCTTGATTCCCGCCGCACGATGCCGATACGACCGTCTGCTACTAGGAACCTTCTCTAAGCTTGTTTTGCTTTTGCAGAGCTCGTCGTGATCCTAGGAAAAAAACGAACATCAACCTCATTTCTCCTTTGCCGCCGATCGATTTGATTCGAACCACCGTAAGTGCGCATTTTCTTGTGGCCATCCTCGGAGCACGGGCCCATGCGACTCTAGTGATTAATCGGTTTGCGTGGGTGCAACGGAGGAGGACTATAGGAATCCAAGCTCGGACAAATATTAATTCAGCCAACCCAAGCAAACACGAGACTCCGTGGAAGGTGCAAACCATGAGAAAACAATAGTGTCAGATTATGTGTCCTTGACGTAATATAACTACATAAAGCAAATTATGTTGCCAGGCATGGTATGAATATTGATCACGAGAAAAATTGGCATGGTCGATAGACCATGTAAATCGAGTTCATCTAGACATTTGATTATTTGATTTTACCATTTGACCCACATAGTTAATGATTTGGATGATTGTGCAGTAACTTCATACAATCACTTCATCCTCAATAATCACTATCTTTATGAGAATCTAAATTAAAATCGATTTGAAAATACCATCAAAGTTGATATTTATGGGTTATTCTTCAATTATTTCACACTTTCCGCTTTCCTCTTCAGTCCCTCCATTTTCTCCAACCAATTGGCACCGGCAAACTTTCTCCTTTATGACTTCTTCATTTTCTTTCCTCTTGTGATTAACAAGGAAGGAAACCATGTCCCGTAGAGTGACCTCAACTGCTCCACTACTTAGGCCGTGAGTCTCGCCACCACGATCGAACTCTCGATCTAGTTGAAGAGCTCGTGGCAATTGATCCTGAGATAATTCCACAGCACATTCCGTTTCAGTTTTAGTTTAATTAGGTAGTATAAACTTGCTTACTGACTGGCTAGATTATTTAAAGTTGAATTTATATTGACAAGAAAAGTATGAATACATCTTAAATATTTTATTTGACGATTCCTTCTTGACTTAAGCTGCACCGATGTGAATACGACCAACATTAGCTGGGGACCCTTTGCTCTGCTTTTGCAAGAGCCTGTCGTGTCATAGGCAACGCCTAAATGATTACGTTAGACATAAATCTCATCTGTGATCCAGAGGTATGGAAATCGGAGGCAATTGCAACCGATTATATAAGATAAATATGAATTTACAGAAGGACTCAAGTGCGTTGATTGATTAATGAGGATTCCTTACAAGAGTACAATGTGGATATTTTTGTAGCTCATCATCGACGGTTTAAAACAACACTTTTTAAATTCAAATAAAGATATAACTTTTTAATTCTATTAAAGAAGTTACTCTATGCAACACTTATATGCAAGAAACAAAAATACTAAGTTGGTGGCAATAGATATAATCACCAAACCGTTATATTCTTATGTTGATTGCTCATTGGTTATGACTTTGTCGATCCATTTCTCAAGTCTCGATGAAAGCTCTCGTCGATAACTTTCATGTTGTGTATGGTCAATGACTCCACTAGCAAGTTACCTACCCTTCAAGTTGATTGGTTTTCTTTGATAAAGTGTCTTCATCAACCAAGTTTGCCATTTGTCAATAATAACCAAAAGTTAGATCATTTTTTTTTTATGTCAACATATGCTCTTTTTAAAGAATTGAATGATTCATCAACCATGGACCTGAGCAGGTCCCTAAAAGGCTCCAGCCATCAGGCAGGCTGCCCTCCCCACAAGGGAGGGAAGTGAGTCCCTGGACGGGGCTTTTCTATCTTAGTCCAGTTTTCCCCCCTCAAGAAAACGGACAAGGAACAAGGAGGGGACCTCCAATGAAGACAACAAGGGGAAACGAAGCCCCCTGGGTAACTTTCATGTTGTGTATGGTCAATGACTCCACTAGCAAGTTACCTACCCTTCAAGTTGATTGATTTTTTTTTTATAAAGTGTCTTCATCAACCAAGTTTGCCATTTGTCAATAATAACCGAAAGTTAGATCATTTTTTTTTTATGTCAACATATGCCCTTTTTAAAGAATTGAATGATTCATCAACCATCAGATTTTTTCAATTAAATAATTAAAGGTCACCAATCATTTGGTAAATTTGACTTTTCCTTGCTAAATTGAACTCTTGAAAACAACACAATTAACAGTGTTATGGCTCCATAAATCACGCCACTTGCAATATTTTCGTGTTTACTAAATCTTCTTTATTTAGAATTACACGGTCTTCGGTTAATTTAATTAGGTCATCTTTCAAAAGGAAGTCAATTTATTAATGTTGAACGATTTAACTTGAGTGTGTTTAGCACTAGTCATTATTTTTTCTTTTATTTTGGCAGGGTTTAAAGACAGAGACTTGTCCAAAACCAATTTTGCCTTATTTATTTCAATGTTTTTATCTGGGTCATACTCATATTCCAACTCATAATTTACATTAAAGTCACGTTTTGTGTAAAGCATTCATATGGCTCTTTTATGTCTTTCTTCTACAAGTTGCTCGAGTGATTAGTTCAATTCGGAAAGTCGATTTTTTTAGCTGCTTAATCTTCTATCATTGCGACGAAATGACTACCGAATGAGTATATGGGTTCTTCTCTATTGGAAATATGCATGTTGTCGCCCACATGCTTGATGAAATGTCCATGTGAATTTCCCCTTCTGATAGTTTATAAAGGGTTTATTCCGATTAGTTTACACTTGTCGTGAGCACGATAAAGATAAAAGTTTAAGCCGATCATCAGATGTTGAGATATGTAATTCCTTCTTCATGACTTAGTGAAAATCTTTCTGGTCAGCTGCCGGGTGCGGGACTTTAATATGCCCATAAAAGACGAGTTGCATTGGAGCAAGACATAAGGGTGTGAACTCATTTTTCAATTTACTTTCTATGGGCCAGATTGCATACGGGTCATTTAAAATTCTACAAGTAAGTGAAAATGAGTTTAGAGACCGAACAATTTATGGATGGCCCGGACTGGACTTTCTGTTGAATGAGTCAATGTTTCTGGTTTGTTTTTATGTGTTAATAGTCTGTTATGTGGATTGGTTGCTGTATGTGTAAAATTAGTGGGCTGTGGTAGTTACTTGTTTTTGTAAAGCCTATATAAAGGCTAAGGCGTCAGTTTTTTCTTTTTATAAGTGTGGGTGTAAAACAGACGGTTCCTCTGTTTTTGTGATATCTCCTATGTTCTCCTCTGTTTTAGTGCTACTCTTGTGCATATTTGCACATCTGCATCTCCTCTGGTTTTTAACATTGGTATCAGAGCGGAGGTTAGGAAGAAAAGTGTGTGTTTGAGTGCTGTAAAAAGGTGAAAACCAAAAGAGAGTTTTTATTGCAGCAAGTATTTTCATTTGCAGCAGTCAAGGGAGAGTATTGCAGCAGGTTATTTTCGTTTGTAGCAGCAGCAGGTTGCTTTTGTGGTGGTTCTATTTTGCAGCAACAGTAATGGCCTCAGAAACATTTGTACAACCTGCTATTCCACACTTTGATGGTCATTATGATCATTGGAGCATGCTAATGGAGAATTTTCTCAAGTCCAAGGAGTATTGGGAATGTTGTTTCTTCGAGACTTGCCGAACCTGATGAAGGAGTTGTGTTAACGGCAGCGCAAAGAACGGCTTTGGATGCGTTAAAATTGAAGAATCTCAAGGCCAAAAATTATCTTTTCCAAGCAATTGATAGATCCATTTTGGAGACAATTCTTTGCAAGGATACCTCCAAGGAAATATGGGATTCCAGAAAAAGTATCAAGGCTCAGCAAGAGCAAAGAGGCAGCAGCTTCAAACGCTTTGTTCGGAGTTTGAAATGCTACGAATGAAGTCGGGAGAGACAATCACAGATTTCTTCTCTCGGACAATGGTAATAGTTAATAAGATGCGGATTCATGGTGACAAGACGGAGGATGTCATCATCGTTGAAAAGATTCTTCGATCGTTGACACCAAAGTTCAACTTTATTGTTTGTTCCATAGAAGAAGCCAAGGACATTAAAGAACTTTCCATTGATAAGTTGCAAGGATCCTTGTTAGTTCATGAACAAAAACTCCTGCAACAAGAGACGGAAGAGCAAGCTTTGAAGGTCTCAACTGGAGATTATTCTTCATCAGCAACAAGGGTGAACAAAGGAAGAGGCAGAGGAAGGGAGAACAACGATCGCAGTGGCTTTAGCTTTGATCAAAAGTCTGAAAGCTATTTCTATCGTGATTTCCAAGGGAGAGGAAGAGGTCGTGGAGGACGACATTCAACTGGTTTTAGGCCAAGGTCAGCAGACAAATCTAAAGTTGAGTGTTTTAAATGCCACAGGTATGGGCATTACAAATCTGAATGTTGAACTAATTTGAATAAACAAAGAGTTGAAAGAACGAACTTTGCTGAAAAAGAAGAAGAAGTATCTCTTTTGATGGTGTGCCATGAGAAGGAAGAAACTCAACCAAACATGTGGTATCTCGACACTGGTTGTAGCAATCACATGTGTGGAGACAAGAAAATGTTTTTTGATCTAGACGAAACGTACAACAACACCGTAAAGTTTGGTGATAATTCCATTGTGTCGGTGATGGGGAAAGGAACAGTGGCAATTCATCCAAAAAGGACTTCGGTTCAAACTATCTCAAATGTATTGTATGTCCCTAAATTGAAGACTAATCTGTTAAGTGCTGGTCAGCTGCAAGAGAAGGGATATGAAATCTCTATTAAAGGTGGGATTTGTGGAATCCAAGATGAGAAGTTGGGTTTAATTGCTGAAGTCAAAATGACGGGCAATCGGATGTTCCCATTGTATCTCCATAACACTACAAATTCATGTTTCTCTGCAAGATTGAAGGAGGAAGCCTGGTTATGGCATTTTCGGTATGGGCATCTTAATTTCGGTGGGTTGCGAACACTATATAAAAAAGAGATGGTGGAGGGTCTTCCTCAAATCTCTGCTCCTTTGGAAATTTGTGAAGATTGTGTTGTTAGCAAGCAACATCGTGCTCAATTTCCACAAAGAAAATCGTGGAGAGCAAAAAGTCTGTTGGCGTTGGTTCATTCAGATATTTGTGGACCAATATCTCCAATTTCCAATGGAGGTAAACGGTATATCATTACCTTCATCGATGATTTTAGCCGGAAAATTTGGGTGTATTTTTTGCAAGAAAATCCGAAGCTTTTGCGGCTTTCAAGAACTTCAAAGCACTTGTTGAAAAGGATGGAGGAAATCAAATAAAGGTCCTTCGCACGGATCGTGGTGGAGAGTACAACTCGCTTGAGTTTACAGATTTTTGTATGAAGCATGGGATCAAGAGACAACTTACAGCAACCTATACACCACATCAAAATGGCGTATGTGAGAGGAAGAATCGTACCATTCTGAATATGGTGCGAAGTCTCTTGAGGGGAAGTGGAATTCCAAAAAGTTTTTGGCCTGAAGCAGTCAATTGGAGCATTCATATTTTAAATAGAAGTCCCACTCTAGCTGTTCAAAATATGACATCGGAAGAAGCATGGAGTGGCCAAAGACCTGCAGTAGATCACTTCAGAATTTTTGGGTGTATTGCCTACGCCCATGTTCCTGACCAAAAGAGGAAGAAGCTAGATGACAGGGGAGCCAAATGTGTTTTTCTTGACATTAGTGATCAATCAAAAGCCTATAAACTTTATAATCCTATAACCAAGAAAATCATTATCAGCCGTGATGTGATATTTGATGAAAAACAAACTTGGCCGTGGGGTGAATAAGGTGTTGGTAAGCAAATTCCAACGAATTTTGAAAATGAAAATGGGCTGGTGCAGCAATCCACAACAACCCAAATCACCACAGGCAGTGTCCAAAGTACAGTAGCAGCTGCGGAACCTGAAGATCGGCCTCATCGTGTTCGACGGAGGCCTGCATGGATGAGTGATTATGAAGTAACAGGAGTTGATCAATATGAAGATCCACTTATCCATTTTGCTTTGTTTTCAGATTGTGATCCAACAACTTTTGATGAAGCAGTACAAAAAGAAAATTGGAGGATAGCAATGAATGAAGAAATTGCAGCTATTAAGAGGAATAACACTTGGGAGTTAACAGATCTTCCAAAAGGACACAAAACAATCGGAGTCAAGTGGGTGTACAAGACAAAATTGAACAAGAATGGTGAAGTTGATAAGTATAAGGCGCGCTTGGTGGCGAAAGGCTACAAGCAGGAATTTGGAGTGGATTACAAAGAAGTATTTGCACCTGTAGCAAGACTTGACACAATCAGATTGGTAATTGCATTAGCGGCGCAGAATTCATGGCCTATCTTCCAATTGGATGTGAAGTCAGCATTCTTGCATGGTGATCTTCAAGAAAATGTATTTGTTGATCAACCTTCTGGTTATGTGAAGCTCGGTAGTGAACATAAAGTTTATAAATTAAAAAAGGCACTATATGGGTTAAAACAAGCTCCCTGAACTTGGTATAGTCGCATTGATGCCTATTTCTTGAAGAAAGGTTTTAGAAAATGTCCATATGAGCATACACTCTTTATTAAAATTGGTGATGGTGGAAAGTTGCTTCTTGTATGCTTATATGTGGATGATCTTATTTTTATTGGGAGTGAAGTGCCATGTTTGACAAATTCAAGGAGTTTATGATGGATGAATTTGATGGATGAATTTGAGATGACTGATCTTGGATTAATGCATTATTTTCTGGGCATAGAAGTTATTCAATCTGCAGCTTGAATCTTTATGTCTCAAAAGAAGTATGTTCAAGAGATTTTGAACAGGTTTCAAATGAATAATTGTAACCCCGTGACTACTCCAACTGAAGTTGGATTGAAGCTCTTGAAAGATCCTTATGGAAGCAAGGTGGATAGCACTCTCTACAAGCAGATTGTTGGAAGCCTAATGTATTTGACGGGGACAAGACCAGATATCATGCATGCGGTGAGCCTTATAAGCAGGTATATGGAGCACCCAACCGAGTTACATTTACAAGCTGCAAAAAGGATTTTTCGCTATTTGCAATGAACTAAAAATTTTGGGTTGTTCTATAAAAAGGGAGAAAAGTCAGATTTGTTTGGGTTTACAGATAGCGATTATGCTGGAGATGTTGATGATAGAAGAAGTACTTCAGGGTATGTATTCATGCTTGGTTCGTGGGGCGGTTTCATGGTCTTCAAAGAAGCAATCAATTATTACTTTATCAACAACTGAAGCAGAATTTGTTGCTGCAACTTCATGCGCTTGTCAAGCTATATGGTTACGGAAGATTCTTGAAGAGCTTCAATTCAAACAGCCAAAAGCAAGTATAATCTATTGTGACAACAGCTCAGCTATCAAGCTGTCCAAAAATCCAGTTCTACATGGGAGGAGCAAGCATATAGATGTGAAGTACCACTTCTTAAGAGATCTTACAAAGGATGAAGTAGTTGAGCTAGTTTTCTGTAGAAGTGAAGATCAAGTGGCTGATATATTCACCAAGCCCCTAAAGTTGTCCATGTTTCAGAAGCTGAGAAAGCTCATTGGTGTTCGTTTGTTGGATATTCCAAATTGAGAGAAGGTCCTTTAAACTGATTGTTTGCAACATCAATTTAAGGGAGGGAATGTTGAATGAGTCAATGTTTCTAGTTTGTTTTTATGTATTAATAGTCTATTATGTGGATTGGTTGCTGTACGTGTGAAATTAGTGGGCTGTGGTGGTTACTTGTTTTTGTAAAGCCTATATAAAGGCTAAGATGTCAGTTTTTTTTTTTTTTATAAGTGTGGGTGTAAAATAGACGGTTCCTCTGTTTTTATGATATCTCCTCTGTTCTCCTCTATTTTAGTGCTGCTCTTGTGCATATCTGCACATCTGCATCTCCTCTGGTTTTTAACACTTTCACCACCACTTTAACGCTTCTGTCTATAACCGAACCCCAAGCTCCCTCACCAACTCGACAAGTCAATCCATGGAGCCGCCTATTCTTCAAAGACCACAAATTTTAAAAGAAAAAATTGCTAAAAGTAGATCTTGAATCATGTCAAACATGGGTTGCCAATTTGCATTTTAAGGCCCGACTATTTTTGACCCGACCTGACCTATCCCGACCCGTCAGTATGACGGGGCTAGTTGTCATACATCATCATGCTTAATACAAAGAACTCTATAATAATATAAGTAACATCTATGGAAACATACCATTGTAATCAACATGTATTATTTATTTTTCAATTAGCTTGCCCTTGCTGCTTTCTTCTTCACTCCCTCCAATTTCTACGATCAATTGAGAGCGACAAATTTTCTCCTTGATGACTTCTTCATTTTCTTTCCTCATGTGATTAGTGAGGAAGGAAACCATGTCCCTGAGGACGATCTCTGATTCATCACACTTCATCAACTCCTCCGCTACTTCAGCCGGAGTGACTCTAGCCATCGTGATCGCGCTCTCAATTTGGTTGAAAAGCTCATGATGATCAATCCCGAGATAATTATAAGCTAGAAGCCTGAATCCACAAGGGGTGCAATAGGACATGGGAATATGCAAATCCATGCGCCCCAGGCGCAATATGGCCGGGTCTAGTTTCTCAACATGGTTTGTCGTGAAGACTATGATTCGCTCATTGCCGCAGCTCGACCAAAGCCCATCGGTGAAGTTGAGAAATCCAGACAACGTCACCTATTTCATTAAGAAAAAAAAAATATTGTTGTAGGTACAAACATGAATTAAACATCGAGGACAAATCATATTCATAGTACGCAGCAATTGAACTAGACCTCATATTAAAAAAGAAAGCAAAAAAGAAGAAATTGTACTTGATCTTGTTGTTGATAACACATCAACATCGGATTCATGCCGGCGGCTCGTGTTCCTGGATTCCTATCTTGCAACTGAATGGTGCAACCGATGTCCTCGACCACCAATATGGACTGATTCGTGGTGGCGACGAGCAATCTCCTGAGGTTCGCATTGCTCCGAAGCCCACTCAGTTCTAGGTCATATACGTCGAAGTTCAAGTAATTGGCCATCACGGCGACCAAGCTCGATTTTCCTGTTCCAGGGGGTCCGTACAATAGGTACCCTCTTTTCCACACCTTGCCGACTCTCCTGTAGTACTCCTTCCTCCTCACGAACCTGTCGAGGTCGTCGAGGATCTTCTTCTTGAGCTCTAGGTCCATGGCCAATGTCTGGAACGTCGCTGGGTGGTCGAGGTTCACCGAGGACCATGGGCCCGAGAGTGAACCTAAAGAGGAAACAAAGTTGGAGATACAAAATTCAATTTTCTGTTGAAGAAATTGAGGGCAGAATCATATATAAGAAGGTGCAAGACTTGTTCTAGTGAATTTTGACCTTAATGTTCTTTAGGATTTTACTTATGAACTTTTCTGTAGCAAGTAGTTATTTTTGGGCTGGACTTCTAACTAGTCTGATTGAGCTGAAAAGTTTTTTATGAATTTAGACTCCGCTTAAAAATATCACGTTTTCGAAAAATATTTTTCAATAAGCATTTTACAAGAAAATAAAGATATTTTCCGATGTTCAACAGAAATCTAAAAATGAGGTGAAAATTCCGATGTTCAACAGAAATCTAAAAATGAAGTGAAAAATCGTTCAATATCTGATTTGATTTTCTAGGAGAAATTACCAAAAAAATACATTTTTATTTTTTAATTGACCAAAACAATTAATTTTCGTTTGTATATATTTTTAAAAATTGAATTTTTATTTATTTTTCTTTTTTAAAATCATTTTTTTCTTTTTTTTTTCTTTTCCTTCCTCCACTGTTGTGTGCCTCAGCAATGGTTGGCTCCCCGACAATCGACCAAGACGCGAGTCAGCGAGCCAAAGCTAGGCTGATCCAAGTGAGCTCGAGCTTGCCTGAGGCAAGTTGGGCTCATGGCATCGTTGGCCTTAACGGCTTGTGACAAGACTCAAGCTGGCTTGTGGCCAACGACTAATGTGGAGGAAGAAAAAGAAAAAGAAAAAAATGAAAAAATATTAAAGATTCAATTTTTTAAAAGAATAAAAAAGAAAGCGTAAAAATAAAAGGAAAATGTGTTTGGTGAAAGAAAGTACAGTGAAAAAAGTTACAGGAAAGTAGAAAACTTTTTACCCACTTTTGAATTTTTTTTTTTCTAATAGCAAAAAATGTTCTCTTTAAAAGTTTATTTTTCACCGAGAGTCGGAAAATCACGAAAACATTTTCGTGGAAGTTAGCGAACCTTAATATCACTCCCTTTCCACTTCTAATGGTAGAATTGAACATATTTAAAGATAACCGATGATTCCAACAAAATGTTCTACAAAAAATTACCGTTAGAGCTTGCAGTGTAAAGTTTCAACGTCTTCTTCTCCTGCTTTATGGACTTGGCCTGGTCCATGACGAAAGGCAGATAGGATTTGTCCACGATCTCCGTATGTTTCTTGTCAAAAGTGAGCTCAAAGTACTGATCTCCGTGTTGAACCGTTGAGTTTGGGCCTTGATGAACTCGGTTGCCAACCGAGCCGACTTGTCTTGACACCAAAACCCACTTCAATTTGACCCCGTGAAACGTGTCCACGAGCATTTGATTCTGGTCAATAATAGCCGCAGTGGAGTGGGTCTCCTTCGTGGACTTGGTCACTCGCACGCGCCGGACGGAACCGGATTGCTTGGCGGCCAGGAAAACCCGGGCCGCCCCCAAAGAGCTCGTTTTGGGCGTACCCGTCGTGCCGTTCGATGACCATGGTCATTTCTTTGCAGAAGCGAGACGAGAAGCCGCGGATCCTGGAAAAGAGGAAGTCAAAGAGGAAGTCCTGGAATTCGCAGGGGATGAAGGGTCGAACCACCGACCGCACCACCATCACGGTGGCCGCCACGGAGGTCGCAGCAGACAGCACTGCCTTGGCCACCGCAATGGGGTTCCTGAAGTCATTCGGAGCTGGGGTGGTCGCCATTGTTTTCAGTTTACTCTGTTTGGTATTAAGATGGGATGTGAGAATTGGAGAATCGGAGATGATTATGTTACCGTCAACCAGAGTCGGTCCTGGATTTAAAAGGGAGAGCTGGCGACATCCCACCGGAAGTACCAGCAGGAAAGCACGAAGGGACAAAACCACCCCGATGCTTTTTCTGTTACCTTCTCGACTGAGCTGATTCATGCACTGTTCTTAGTCCAGGTCTTCGTACCCTTTGCTTTTGCCGTTACAATCAGATCGACCAAATCCCAACCAATTATCTGATTCAATGATTGCGTCTCGAGGTAAGGCAAAACCACGCGCGTTCCACTTCGATTTACTTTGATTAGACAGTATAAACCCGTTTATTGATTCGTGTGGATTATTTTAAGATCACATGTTTAATAAACCAGTTATATTTAGAATGATTTATGAGTAGGTACAATAAAAATCTTAAAACTTATCAAAAAAATGTAATTAAATTTTAAAAATTTTAAAAAGTGTTATTAAGTCATAAAATTTATCAAATTAATACAATCAAGTTATTATATTAATTATGTTTAACTTGAGTAATGAAAACAATGGCGTGGTTTTTTTTTCTTTTTCCTACGTGGTACCATCATGACTAAAACGACGTCATATTAGTCCAAATTCATTTTTTAATATTAATTTCATTTTAATTATATTAAAAATAAGAAAACTTTGGGGAAAAAACAACGGAGGAAGAGCGGTTTGCAACCCTTTTCGTCGCTGCCACCCTAAATCACCAGGATGGGGAACGGTCGGCAAGGGCACCAGCCCCAAGGGTTGCAAACAATCACCCGCCCTTTCTTCTCTTATTTTTCAAAATTTTCTTAATTTTTAATTTAATATAAATATAATTTGTATTTAAAATCAAATCTGAATCAAAATAATGTCATTTTAACTATGTTATCACCATGTAGGAGGGAAGTCAGCATTTTTCGTAGTGGAATGATTCAATCGCATTAATTCTACAAATTTTATGATTTAATTGCATTTTTTAAAAGTTTCAAAATTTAATTATAATTTCGTGATAAGTTTATAAACTTCCAGTATATTTTTCTCATCTCTCTCCTTAACTTGCCCTGCACTATACCTTTTGTCCCTCGTCTGTTTTCGCTAATCCCCTGCATGGATGATTATCATATCAAACAAAAATTAGTTGAATGCTCCAATAAGTCCAAACCTCCTTTAATATTAACAGAAAAGGAGAAAAAATAAATTTTCTATCTTGCCCATAAGGAAGAAAAAAAAAGACTGAGATGACCTTGACCCCAATGGTTGGTCTAAAAACCGGATAGGTAATGAATGTTTTCAGCCGACCCAAGCAAATTCAATATTTCATGGAAGGCCCAAAAGATGAGACTGTCATTAGTGTCTAACTATGTGTCCTTGCCGCGGTAACTACAAGAAGCAAATTTTACGGTCGGCATGACTTGAATATCAATAATTTAAATATATCGCATAGCTCATCGATCATATAAATCGAGTTCATTTAATTTATTTGATCACGTGATTTTATCATTTGACTCAAATTATTAATAATTTGGATAAGGGTATAGTAGCTTTCCATCGGTCACTTTTGTGATTGAATCCATAATAATCGAGATTAGTTAAAATCGATGGAATGTACCGACATAGTCGGTGTTTAAAGTTTATTCTTTAATTAGTTCGCACTCACCACTTTCTTCTTCACCCCTCCATTCTCTTCAACCAATTGGGACCGAAAAACTTTCTCCTCATTGACCTCTTCATCAACTGCTCTATTACTTCGGCTGGAGTGACTCTAGCCATTGTGATTGCACTCTTGATCTGGCCAAAGAGCTCGTGGTGATCGATCTCGAAATAATTAGAAGCAAAAAGCCTAAACCCACAAGCAGTGCAATAGTACATGGAAACATACAAGTCCATGCACCCTGGGCGCAACGGGGTTGGGTCTAATTTCTCAATATGGCTCGTTGTGAAAACTATGATCCACTCATCGCCACAACTCGACTAAAGCCCATCAATGAAGTTGAGGAATCTAGATGATGTCACCTGTTCCATGAGAAAAAAATTAATGTAGTGACAAACATGAGTTAAATGTTGAGGAAATATCATATTCATAGTATGCAACAAATGAACTAGACCTTTTACTCAAAAAGAAAGCAAAAAGAAAAAGTAGTACTCGATCTTTTCGCTGATAACTTGTCGATGTCGGATTCTTGCCGGCGGCTCATGTTTCCAACTTCCTATCTCGCAATTGAATGGTGCAATCGATGTCCTCAACCACCAATATGGACTGATTCATGGTGGCAACGAGTAGCCTCCTAAGCTCCACATTGCTGTGGAGCCCCCTCAGTTCTAGGCCGTATATGTCGAAGTTCAAGTAATTAGCCATTGCGGCGACCAGGCTCGGTTTCCCCATTCCAAGGCGATGGTTTATGTGATGGGCCTGAGTTGGCCCGTCCACCCATGTTGGGCCCTAAAAGCCCGGCCCACAAGATTAGGGCCCATGGATGAAGGGGTACGTTTCTTTATTTGAAGGGGATGTATATAAGGGAGGAAAGAGAGGGAGAACGTACCTTTTGACATTACGTACGTTCCTCTCCCTCTCTCCCTCCAAAAGAAAAAACAAGAAGAAAAATACGACGCCCTCTTCCCTTCAAGGCCAAATCAATGTCATCGGATCAAACGGGATCGTTTTCTCTTCCTCTTATCGGCGTCGGTGTTTAATCTGTGGCTAACAAGGTACGCTCGATTTTATGGTGTGCTTTAGGATCTGTGATACATGTGAATTTCCCGGGCTTGTCTTCCGCATTTGTTTTAGGGATTCGATTTAGTGTCGAATCCGGTTTTTGGGATTCCCACAATCCCAACATTGGTATCAGAGCCCTAGTTCATGTTTTCCCGGCCCCTTTCATGTTTATGCATGAGTTTTGATTGATTTTTCGTGAAAATAATCGGCCGACACGGATTGGGGCGAAAAATCCTGACACCCGAGCACTGTTCATCCATTTTTTCGAGTTTCTATAAGTCGAAATCGATTTATGATGGCATAGGGTGAAAGAGCTCGTCGAGACGAGTCCGTCGATGGATCGAACGCCGCTGGGAGACGCCGGACACGCCCACACGCGCAGCCAGAAGCCGCTACGCGTGGGCACCACGCGCCTGAAGCGCTGGCTCAGCCAATGTGTGCGCCACACGCGCCGGTCAGTGAACCAGCACGTGCGCGACGGCGCCGGCTGGCGAACCGGCACGAGTCGGTCGGCGAACCGACGCATGATGACGTCACCATGACGTCACCCAACGGTCAATGATCGCTGGGATGATGTCATCGATGACGTCATCGCCGTCGACAATTGGCCGGCCGGTCACCAGCTAGCGACCCAACCCGACCCGAGATCCAACCGGTCGCTCGCACGTGCGAGGCACGTGCCGAGTCGATTCATCTGACCCGGCCCGACCGGTCCGACGACCGTTGACTTTGACCATCGACTTTGACCGTTGACCCAAAAAAAAGATGAAAAGAATGTGTTTCTTTTTCAATTAAGTCTATGTGGATTATATGTGATTCCTTATTTGTTCTGCATTTGTTGTAGGAACACTGCCTCCCCTAAGGTTGCGCACACATATTCACGCAATTACCGATGAACAAAAGGTCATCGATGGAAGAGTGGTGACTTAATTGATCACGTCCTTGAAGTCAACGGGAAAATTCAAAATGTCATATGGAATGGTCGTCCTATGCCACAGTCTGAGATGGTGCAATTTTTCATGAAGACCCTTCCACCAGAATGACAAGGAGTGTTGAATCGCATATGGGATGTCAACAAAGCTGCCTCATATAGGAAAATTGTGATGGATTTTATAGATGATTACTATTGAATTGTTACAAGGGAAAAAGATCAAGAAATTAAACAAAAGAGGATCTTTCCCAGTTCATGTACTGACTTGGTGTTAGATGTAGAGGCTGGTCTTTGTTAAGTGTGCTTTATGAACGTCTTATGTAATGTTTACTACTTGATTGTTATTGATGTAGCAACTGATATGTTAGTTGTATTATGTGAAAGCATTATTATTATTCTATTGGATGTAAAAATATTATTTGTTTTCTGTTATTGTTGGTTGCTGTGGGTAGTTCATAGAAGTTTTTTGTAGCTTCATAGAATTTATTTTGCATAAGAAAATTATATTAATGATAGTTTTAAGTTAGGATTTTCGGAGGATGATTGGAAACATAGTGACCTTTTGATTCTGAAATCTTACTTGAAATTGTTCATTAATATGATAGGTCTATGCAAAATGGATGCATAAATGATAGGCATTAATAATTTGTGCATATATGTCTGATGTGTTCAAATCAATGGCTTCAGCCACAAAGAGCATAGTTGTCGAGCTAAACAAAGGTAAAAAGCTCAATGGCGATAACTATGAAATATGGCACATGAAAATCCAATATGTGCTGGAAGAGTAAGAGGCACTAGAAGCTCTTAACCTGACCATGGTAGAACCTGAAGAAGGAAACATTGCACAGCACAAGAGAGATAAGGAAGCATTTGCTGCATGTAAAAGAAAGAACTCTTTTGCTCGCATTACGTTGCTGAGTAGCATGGAAAATGACGTCATGCGAGAGTTTAGGTGTTTTGAGAACGCCAAGTAAATGTGGGAAGCATTGGCAGCAAGATTTGGTCATATTTCGATGACCAGACTGAGGCAGCTCACTATTAGATTTGACTCTTATAAGAAGCCTCATGGTCAAACCATGAAAAAGCATTTTAGAAAGATGTCAAACATGATAAATGAGCTGAAAGATGCTGGCCATGTCCTGACAGATGAGCAGCAAGTGCAAGCAGTGATTCGTTCATTGCCTCAAAGTTGGGAGCATATGAAGGTGCACCTGACCCATAATGAAAATATCAAAACATTTTATGATGCAATGCGTCATCTTGAGCTGAAAGAGGACTGCCTCTTGACGGCTAAGCCAGAAGCTAAAATTTATCATGCTAGTTCTAGCTCACATGGAGCTTCGAGCTCCTAGCGCAAACGTCCTAACTGGTTTGATAAAGGGAAATGCAATGAAGCAGGTCCTTCAGGGAAAAAACCTAAGCTTAACCAACATGAGAGAGGAAAGCGTCCTCGAATGAAAAAGCTTGCAAGGGTGAAGTATCACAATTGTGACAAGAAGGGTCACTATGCTCGCGACTGTCGTGAGCCAAAGAAGGATACACCCCTTGTACTTTTCAGAACTTTGCTTTTGTGTCGAGTTCTGTATTTTTAACTGAGTCTAATCCTTTGTGGATTGTAGATTCATGAGCGATAGACCATGTAGCGAATGATAGAGAATCCTTCGTGGAATTCCGACGAGTACCAACTGGAACTAAGTTGATCTATGTGGGAAACAACTCCAGAGCTGAAGTGAAAAGAATTGGCACCTGCCAACTGAACATGCGTGGTGGACGCACTTTATTCCTACATGATGTATTGTATGCTCTAGAGATTCGTCGAAATTTAGTGTTTGTTTTAGTGTTGGTTAAATTAGGTTTTAATATGAACTTCCATAATAGAGGTGTGGATTTGTTTTTGGATACAAATTATTATGATTGAGGTTATTTTCTAGATGGTTTCATTGTATTAGATATTGACTATGTTAATGCAAATGTTTGTTATTCCCTTCTCACGTCTCCTAATTCATATGATAATGATGTGAATGTGTAGCATGCAAGACTTTGTTATATTGGCCAACAACGTATGAATAGATTAACCAAAGAGGGCTTGTTGGGCAACATTGAAAAAGTCGATTTACCCATATGTAAGCATTGCCTAGAAGGGAAAACGACAAGGAAACCATTTGGAAAAGGTAAAAGAGCTGAATTTCCTATGCATTAAATCCATTCTAATGTCTGTGGTCCAATGAATGTGAGAGGAAGATATGGAGCTGTTTATTTCATCACTTTTATAGATGATTATACTCGATTCGGATATGTTTATTTGATTTCTCATAAATCTGAAGTGTTAAGTTGTTTCAAAAGGTTTATGAACCTGGTAGAAAATCAATTAGACAGGAAAATAAAAGTATTGAGATCCGATCGAGGTCGAGAATATTTATCTGATGAATTCAGAAAATTATGTGATGAAAAAGGAATAGAAAGACAGTTATCTATTCCATATACTCCTCAACAAGATGGTGTTGCGGAGAGAAGAAACGGAACCCTACTGGAAATAGTTAGGTCCATGATAGCGCATGCTAACTTACCTATCACTTTTTGGAGTGATGCGTTGTTAACTGCTGCCTATAGACTTAACCGAGTGCCTTCCAAATTAGTTACTTCCACTCCATATAAGTTATGGACAGGTAGAAAACCGGACTTAAGTTTTCTTAAGCCATATGGTTATGCTGCCTATACTCATGAATCCTCTCACAAGTTTGGGAAATTGGGTCCTAGATGAAAGAAAAGTATTTTCATAAGATACTCGGAACACTCGAAAGGGTAAGTGTTCATAAGTGAGTAGGAAAGCGGAAGTATAACTGAATTTGAATCACAGAATGTCAAATTCTTAGAGGATGAATTTCCTAAGAAGGGCGAAATAATGGAAGATTACTCCCTATTTGAAACCTTGGATCAAGATAATGATATTAGTGGAGTTCGTCCAAGTGGGAGTAATATAAGAAGTGATTAATTGAATTCAACTCATTCTCAATTACAACCACATGATGAGACGACATCATCATTATCTAATCCAAGTGGGAGCATAATGGGGAATGATGTGCAAAGTGTACAATCTTCCATACGGTGAATAAGTCATCAAAGTATTCCCCGTCAACGTTTTGACATTGAAGGGAAAACTTTTATGATTGCTCCGCAAGAGAAGGATGAGCTAAGAAATATTAATGAGGCTCTGAATTGCCCTAGTAAGGAGAAATTGATTCATGCAATGGAAGAGGAAATGGAGTCAATGAAATCAAACCAAGTCTGGGAATTAGTTGATCTTCCAAAAGGACGCAAAGCTATTGGAAACAAGTGGGTTCTCAAAATAAAGAGAAAGGCTGATGGCTCGATAGAAAGGCATAAGGCTCGTTTTATGGCGAAGAGGTATAATCAATAGGAAGGAATTGATTATGAAGATACATTTTCTCCTGTAGTGAGATTTGCCTCGATTCGCATTATTTTAGCAATAATGGCTAGTATGGATCTTGAGTTACATCAAATGGATGTAAAGACTGCTTTCATCAATGGAGAATTAAAGGAAGAAATATATATGGAACAACCTGCTGGTTTCATAGTGAAAGGCTAAAAAGAAAAGGTATGTCGACTTTTGAGATTGATATACAGCCTTAAGCAGTCATCGAGATAATGGTATATACGTTTTCATAATACCATAATGGCATATAACTTTACAATGATAGATGAGGATCATTGTGTATATATCAAAAGATCCAAGGATCAATTTGTGATCATATCATTGTATGTTGATGATATACTAATTGCCGGAAGCAATATGGAGCTTGTTAATACTGTCAAGAGTGGGTTGTCTTCCAACTTTGAGATGAAGGATATGGGTAAGGCTGCATACATTCTTGGAGTTAAGATTTCAAGAGATCATTCGAAGAGATCGTTATCTCTTTCGCAGAGAACATATATAAACAAGGTTCTTGAACAATTTCATATGCAAGATTGTAAACCCATAGACACTCCTATTGCAAAAGGTGAAGGATTGAGCCATAAACTGTGTCCAAGGACTCCACAAGAGAAGGAACAAATGAAACATGTTCCTTATGCTAGTGATGTTGGGAGCTTGATGTATACTATGATGTGTACAAGACCTGACATATGTTTTGCAGTTGGAATGGTGAGTAAATACCAATCCAATCCAGGTCCAGCACATTGGAAGGCCGTTAAGAGAGTACTGAGGTATCTGAAGGGAACTGCTAATTACAAGTTGAATTACCAAGGAAAGGATTTGCGACTTAAAGGCTATTCAGATGCTGATTGAGGAAGAGATTTAGATGAAAGGAAATCTACCTCTGGATTTGTTTTCTTACTGAACAATGGCGCCATATCATGGAGTAGTAAGAAGCAAACATGTATAGCCTTGTCCACGATGGAAGCTGAGTTCGTGGCATTATCAGCAACAGTATAAGAAAGAGTTTGGCTTAAGAGATTTTTGGATCATTTAGATGTTATTGAGAAAGCTACAAATCCATTATTGGTTAACTATGATAGCCAAGCAGTTATAGCGTACACCAAAGATCCAAAATATCATGACAAGACTAAACATATGAATACCAAGTATAACTTTGTCAAAGATATGGTTGCACGAAAGGATGTGAATTTACAGTACATATCTACGCATAGAATGGTAGCAGATCCTATGACAAAGACAATACCTAGAGATGTGTTTTATGGTCATGTAAAATCTCTAGGATTGCGTAGTCTGATGTACTAGATTGTAATTTCCCTGATTTGTTCACATGTATTAACTTTTGTTTTTTCATTGTTAATGCCTATGAATCTTTGTTTGATCTTTATGCATCTTAATGCTCAGTGCATTATTTTAAGTTGAGAAAGTATGTCAGACAGATAAAAGATTAGCCTACTCACACGGGTAATCGCCTCTATTTACTGTGTGATAAATAGAGATGAGACTGTTTTTAAGCTTGTTATCTAGGTGATAATTGAGAGCTCAAGCTTAAAATATATATGTTGCCTTAACTAAGTGATAAGATGATAACATAATATTTACTATGTCCGAAAGTAAAATAACTCACATATTTCACTTTATCTGTCTATGATGCCAGATGTGAGTTCTGATGAATTTTTGTGAATGAGTAGATACGTGAACTCAAGTTAGACATTGGGTATGTCTGAACTATCATCTGTACGGTATTGAAGAAAAAGACATACGCTCCATGGAAAATGAGTTAATACCGTAATATGTATTTCATACTACGTATGCATGAGACGACCAATAAGAGTGGCAAAAGTTTGATCTCAACTTTTATGCCGTGTGAGACTCTTGAGGAAAAGAGTTCCTCAATTTTAGTGCCCTCATGACTTTTACTTATTCTCAAGGTTTCTATTTAGTGTTTGCTATTTTAGGATGTTGCCAATGGTCATGAGTTGATTCGATCTAATAGGACATTTCTAAAAAAACAAGCTAAACTGAAATTGAGAGTTTGAAGGAAAAAGGAAGATCGAATATAGAGAATCACATTCTAAGTTTTGTGTTCACTGGTCGACCAATTATGAATGTTTTTGGGATAATCATAATTGTGAATACAATATATATCATTGTTTAAAAGAGATCAAGAGAAATATAAATGTGATCGATCGATCTAGGGTACTGCATACTAAATCTACTCAGATTGTGATACCCATTATGAGCCGCTATATATTCCTAACAGATGTATGGCAACGAGCTCTCAAAGTATGCTGGTCGCACGGATTATTCACCGGTATGAATGTTGAAGAAAAGTAAAGAGAATCCTATTCGGCCCACCATGTGCGAGTGGGAGATGATGGTTTTATGTGATGGGCCTAAGTTGGCCCGTCCACCCATGTTGGGCCCTAAAAGCCCGACCCACAAGATTAGGACCCATGGATGAAGGGGTACGTTTCTTTATTTGGAGGGGACGTATATAAGGGAGGAAAGAGAGGGAGAACGTACCTTTTGACATTACGTACGTTCCTCTCCCTCTCTCCCTCCAAAAGAAAAAACAAGAAGAAAAAGGCGACGCCCTCTTCCCTTCAAGGCCAAATCAACGTCATCGGATCAAACGGGATCGTTTTCTCTTCCTCTTATCGGCGTCGGTGTTTAATCTGTGGCTGACAAGGTACGCTCGATTATGTGGTGTGCTTTAGGATCGGTGATACATGTGAATTTCCCGGGCTCGTCTTCCGCATTCGTTTTAGGGATTCGATTTAGTGTCGAATCCGGTTTTTGGGATTCCGACAATCCCAACACAGGGGGTCCATACAATAAGTACCCTCTTTCCCACGCCTTGCCAACTCTCCTGTAGTACTCCTTCCTCCTTACAAACCTATCAAGATCGCCGATCATCTTCTTCTTGAGCTCTAGGTCCATGGCCAGTGTTTGGAATGTCGTCGGGTGGTCAAGGTTCACCAGGGACCACGTGCCTGGGAAAGGGCCTGTAGAGGAAACAAATTGTGATGGAGACACAAAATTCAGTCTCCTGCTGAAGAAATTGAGCGCATAATCATAGAGAAGAAGGTGCAAGCTGGTTCGAGTGAATTTTGATCTTAATGTTCTTTAGGATTTTACTGATTAACTTTTATGTAGCAAGTACTTATTTTTGGCTGGACTTTATATGATACTTCTGACTTAGTCCGATTGAACGAAGTTTTTGTGAATTTAGCATCACAGCTTTTCACTCCTAAATTCTAATAGTAGAATTGAATATAGTTAAAGATAATTGCCGTTGGAGCCCGGAGTGCATAGCTTCAGCGTCTTCTTCCCCTGCTTTATGGACTTGGCCTTGTCGATGAGCAAAGGCACATAGGATTTGACCACGATCTCCCTCTGTTTCTTGTGAAAACTAGGCTCGAAGTACTAAACTTCGTGCTGAACCGTGGAGCCTTGATGAACTTGGTAACCCAAGTCGACCTGTCTCGACACGAAAACCCACTTGAGTTTGTGTGGCATCCCGGAAATTCAAAGCCAAGCCTTAAGGTGTGTTAAATGTCTTTAATTAGGTGATAGAATTTTATGGCTTATGCTTTAGCCAATTTGTCCTTTAATTTGATGAATTTTGCTTGTATTGTGGAAATTTAAATTTAAATGCTTGGCCATATGATTTAAATTTCAATAATTAAAATATCCCAAGACTTTGGCCAAGATGAAATTTGAATTTAGAAATATTTATAGAAAGGAATTCAAAAAAAAAAAAAAAAAAAAGAAAAAGGGGATTAATTTTCGAAATGGGCCTTGGACCCATTAGCCTAAAGCTTGGTGGGCCAAGCTAGTCGGCCCATTGGGCCCAAGAGGTGGCTGTCGACCAGCCCAAGGAAGAGTGGCCGGTTGGGCCAAAGCCCAAGCCCAATTGAAATTCAAAATTTAAAAGCCCAAATGACAAGTGGCAAAGATGATGGGCATGCATTGGTTAATTGGAGAGGCAAGGTAATCATGAGCTTTTGGGGAAATAAAAAGGGGTTAGGAGAGAGTGGCCGGCTCTTCTTTGCTTCATTTTGGCCGAGAAAGGTGAGAGAGAGAGAGAGTGTTCGAGAAAGGGAGAGACCGAGAGGGAAAGGAGGAGCGGCCGAGAGAGAGGAGGAGGTGTGTCCGCCGTACGTCCGCCTAGTCCGACCACCGTACGCCGTCGTTCATCGCCGTTTGTTCTTCTTTAAGGCAAGTGGAGTCCTTAACTTCTCTTGCATGTCTGTTTTGTTGGTTGCATGTTCGGTTTTAGGTGTAATTTGGGCGAAAAACCGAGGTAAGGGTTGGATGTGTTCAAGCTATGTGACTGTTTTCGTTTGGTTTGTGGTAGTCAGTATCTTAGTCGAGCTTTCATGTGTACTTGGAGTGCGATTTTGGCTTTGGTGTCTTCATGAAAGTTGAAGCTAACATCTTGTAGTATGATATACTCGAATTTCATGGAAAACGATGATGATATGTGGGGTCAAAAGCTTTGTTATACGGAGACTTAGATCTACGAAATCTTCACTGACCTTTTGTTGATTTCTTGGTTGCATGTTGATTTCTATTGGAGATATCACCTTGTTGTCTTCTTGAAAGTTGTAGGAAACACCTTAAGCTACAACATACTCAAATTTGAAGCAAAAATAACAAGTATAACCTGGTGATACTGTTAGATCTTGGAGATGGTTGATTCTGGTGAGGTGTACCGAGACACCCGAGACTTCATGAGTTAAAATGGTGACCATAATCTGGTTATTTGACCTAGATCCCTTCATGAAAATTGTAAAGGACATATTGTTACATAACATACTTAAATTTCAGAAGGAACGAAAGAGATTTGATGGGTGAAATCTAAGAAATACGGAGGAGTGTGTTCTGGACGTCGCGGTAGAGATTCCAGAAGCTTCGTAGGGCTATAGAAATTAATATAAAAATAATTTGGCTTAAAGTCCTTAATGAAAAAGGTACGAAAATGTGTTGGCTATCACCCTGTAAAGTTTCGTAATTTTTGAAGACCGAATGGGTATTTTAATTTAATTTATTCGGAAACTGTGCAGTGGGTTTAAATCCGAGAATTTTAGGATGTTTTTGGAGGAAATTGTGAAATTGTGAAAATTACGACTTGGCCACGAATTTTATATAAAATTGTAATCCTATAAATGATTATTGAGTATTATGATTTTGGGAAAATCATAAATATTAAATATTTATTTATGAAAATAAATAAATATAATAAAATAATAATAAAATAATGAAATAATAAAATAAAATAGATTTTTATTTGGCCATGGATTCAATTCCATTTGTGTGGCACTTGTGTGATGAGGTCTTTGTACATGCATTAAGTTGAAATACTTATGTGATTAAGCTATGACATGTGCATGACATGTGAATTGAAATGCAAGTGTGATATGTTTGATGCCATGCCAAATTTCCATGTTAAATTGAGATAAAAGATAAACGTGGATGAGAATGAGGTTGTGGTGGAGGATGTTGTCTGGTGGCCTGGTGGCGTAATTCCAAAGATTCCTTGGGAGTTTCAGGATGCCCGGAATGTGGGGGGCCGGAAGCCCTGTCGGAGGTTTCTGCCCGAAGGGAGTGACTCGCGATGCCAGGATTGGGGTGCGAGATCCCCGGCTAGAAGGGTAAAGGCCGGAAGCCCTGTCGGAGGTTTCTGCCCGAAGGGAATGCCTCGTGATGCTAGTTGAGATGCGAGATGCCCGGAATGTGGGGGGCCGGAAGCCCAGTGGCCATGAGATGGCTGGAATGCTGGGATCCCTGTCGGAGGTTTCTGCCCGAAGGGATGGTGATGATGGTGAATTTGATGATTTGAGAAAAGATAATGTGGGGATCAATTGATAAGTAAAAGTGGAAATTGATCTATGATGTGATATGCATGGTGATGCATGGTTAATGATGATATGATATGCATGGTGATGCATGGTTAATGATGATATGATATGCCTTGTGATGCATGGCTAATGTTGATGTGATATGCACGGTGATGCATGGCTAATGATGATATGATATGCCTGGTGATGCATGGCTAATGTTGATGTGATATGCACGGTGATGCATGGCTAATGATGATGTGATATGCATGGTGATGCATGGTTAATGATGATGTGATATGCATGATGATACATGGCCATGATGATGATATATATGCTATAATGATGCATGAATACGCTTGACATCAAAAAGGTAAGCAATGCCGCATTGTATGATGGTATGCATGGTGCACTGAGTTGTTATTGGATTTCCCTATCTGCTGAGTGGTTGTACTCACCCCTTTTGGGGATAACATTTCAGATTAGCACTATGCCGCTACCGCTGTTTCGCGTGGGGTATTTTACGGTCTACCGTCGATGTTGAGGTGGAGTGTACGGAGATAGATTGTCCTCCGTGCCCGGATTGACGTTTATCCGAGTGCGATGCTTAGTTATGTATGATATCGGCCTGGCTGGGGGCCCTGTCATACAAGAGTTCCTGTCTGTGCACGTTCGACGGGATGGAGCGATGCGAGGGATGCTGCCGCCGCCACCACCTGACACACCGGGTTGGGTGTGAGACCTGTACGCGAGGAGTAGGAGCTAGATCACTTTTTGATGTAGAAAACCGACGCTTTCGATGGGAGGGTTCCTTGTTCACATGATGTTAGGGGTCGAGGTTTCTTTTTGAGAGTTTAGGTAGGACATGGCAGAGTCCTAACCCTTCTTGTTTTTTTTGTACCGACCCGAAGGAAACCCCATCATGCTTTATATATGTATGTAAGCCAAGCGTCGAAGCTGTTTATAAAAAAAAAAAATCATGATGTTTAGCTGGTGTGTATTTGTATCATGGGTTAGAAGGGAGATAGATGACGATGTGAATTTTGCTTCCACTATGAGTCGCGCATGGGACAAAAAAAAAAAAAAAAAAAAAAAAAATGCCTGTAATCTGGCAAGGCTTAATTTAGCCAAGAGATAGAGATGGTAAAAGATGTAGCACCGGCGCTGGTGACGACCTGCGAAGAGTTCGGGGTGTCACAGTTTGACCCCGTGAAACGTATCCACCAGCATTTGATTACGGTCCATAGCCAGAGTGAAGTGGTTCTCCTTCGGGGACTTAATCAGTCGCACGCGCTGCATCGAAAGGGATTGCCTGGGGGGCAGGAGAATCTGGACCGTCCCGAAGAGGTCGTTTTGTCTGTACCCATCGTACTGTTCGATGACCATGGTCATTTCGTTGCAGAAGAGAGACAAGAAGCCATGGATCCTGGAGAAGAGGAAGCCCTGGAACTCGGGAGAGACGAAGGTCGAATCACCGACTGCACCACCATCACAGAGGCCGCGGCAGAGGGCACAGCCTTGGCCACCGCGATGTTGGAGTCGTTTGGAGCAGGGGTCGCCACTCTTTTCAGTTCAATCTATGGGGGACAGACGGTATATGACCGGAGGAAATCAGGAGATGAAAGTGGCGATGAATAAGAGAATTGGAGATCGACCCGTTATTGTAGAATTTTTTGGGATGTGAATGGGAGATCAACAATGAACTCTCTACAAATGCATGGATTCCTTGTTGACTGAGCTGGTTCAGAGGCCTGGAGTGTTCCTAGTCCAAGCCTTGGTAGGCTTTCGTTCTTGCCCCGACGGGGCGCCGGTCTTGGCCTTTTTCTTTTGCGGAGTGGCGGCAAATATTCAAATCAGATCGACCGATCCCGTGCATTTATCTTATTCAATGGTCGCATCTCGAAGTAAGTTAGCTCCATTTTAGGATGATCTACTTAAAGCTCTCTCCTTAAATCCCACTGCACGATGCGAATACGACCGATGCTAGTAGGGAACCTTTCCTAGCTCGTTCTGCTTTTGCGAAACTTGTCATGTTCCTAGGAAAAGAAGCATGTACCCATGAGATGACTCTTGCAACGGATGACTAGGAACCCATCGAGACAAATAATGCTTTCAGCCAACCCAAGCATATTCGAGATTCCGTGGAAGGTCCAAACCATGAGAAAACTAGTATGCCACATTATGTGTCCTTGACGTGATATAACTATATAAAGCAAATTATAATATTAGCATGATTTGAATATTCGATCATGAAAAGATCGCATGGTTGACAAACCATGTAAATTGAGTTCGTCTAAACCATTGACCATCTAATTTTACCATTTGACTCACATAATTAATAATTTGGATGACCATGCAGTGACTTCATACAATTACTTTATATTCAATGATCACTTTCTTTATGATAATCTAAATTAAAATCGATCAAAACATACCAACATAGTCGATATTTATTGGTTATTCTTCAATTATTTCGCACTTATCGCTTTCCTCTTCAGTTCCTCCATTTTCTTCAACCAACTGGCCCTGGCAAACTTTCTCCTTTATGACTTCTTCAGTTTCTTTCCTCTTGTGATCAGCGAGGAAGGAAACCAAGTCCTTGAGAGCGACCTCTGGTTCATCGCTCTTCATCAACTGCTCTGCTACTTCGGCTGGAGTGACTCTTGCTGCCGTGATCGAACTCTCGATTTGATCGAAGAGCTCGTGGTGATCAATCCCGAGATAATTAGAAGCAAGAAGCTTGAATCCACAGGGGGTGCAATAGGACATGTGAACGTGCACATCCATGCGCCCTGGGCGCAATAGGGCTGAGTCTAGTTTCTCCTTGTGGTTGGTAGTGAAGATTATGATCCGCTCATCACCACAGCTCGACCAAAGCCCATCAATGAAGTTGAGGAATCCAGACAGCGTCAGCTGTTCCATGATACAAAAATTAATATTGTAGCGACAAACAAGTTAAATGTCAAGAACAAATCACATGCATAGCATGCAACAAACTGAAGTTAACCTTGTACCAAAAATGAAAGCCAAAAAGAAAAAAAAAAATTGTACATCTTCTCGTGGATAGTCGGTGGACATCATATTCATGCGCGCGGCTCGGGTTTCGGATTTCCTCTCTTGCAACTCAATGGTGCAATCGATGTCCTCGACCACCAATATGGAGTGATTCGCGGTGGCAACAAGCAGTCTCCTGAGCTCCGCATTGCTCCGGAGCCCGCTCAGCTCTAGATCGTATATGTCGAAGTTCAAGTAATTGGCCATCCCCGCAATCAGGCTCGATTTCCCTGTGCCGGGGGGTCCATACAATAAGTACCCTCTCTTCCACGCCTTGCCTACTCTCCTATAGTACTCCTTTCTCCTCACGAACCTCTCGAGATCGTCCATGATTGTCTTCTTGAGCTCTAGGTCCATGGACAGTGTCCCGAATGTCGCCGGGTGGTCGAGGTTCACCGAGGCCCACGCATCTGAGAGAGGACCTGTAAAGGAAAAAAAAATATGTGATGCAGATGCAAGATTCAGTTTTCTGATGAAGAAATTGAGAGCAGAATAATAGTAGGTAAGAAGGGGCAAGACTGGTTCTGGTAAATTTTGACCTTAATGTTCTTTAGGCTGTCGCATATGAACTTTTCTATAGCAAATGGTTATTTTTGGAAAGGACCATTTAATTGCATATTTACAATGTCTATGGTACTTCTGACTTGTCCATTTGAATAAAAACGTAATGTCAATTTAGTATATTTACTTCTTCCCACTTTTCTAACGGCAGAATTAAACATCTTTACAGATAATTTCGTCAATTCGAACTTTATGTTCAACGATACTTACCGCCGTAGACACGGTCGAAGCTCGGAGTGTGTAGCTTCAGCGTCTTCTTCCCCTGCTTCATGGACTTGGCCTCGCTGACGACGAAAGGCAGGTAGGAATTGAGCACGATCTCCTTGTGTTTCTTCTGAAAAGTGAGCTCAAAGTACTGAACTTCGTATTGAACCGTCGAGTTCCGGCCATGATGAACTCGGTGGCCCGAGTCGAGCTGTCTTGACGCGGATACCCACTTGAGTTCAACCCCTTGAAACGTATCCACCAGCGCTTGATTTCGGTCCATGGCCACGGTGAAGTGGTTCTCCTTGGTAGGCTTGGACACTCGGATGCGTGTCGTCGAAGGGGATTGCTTGGCAGCCAGGAAAACCTGAGCTGCCTCAAAGAGCTCATTTTGGACGAACCCGTCGTACTCGTCGACAACCATGGTCATTTCATTGGAGAAACGGGAGAAGAAGCCGCGGATCCTGGAGAAGAGGAGGCCCTGGAGCTCATGGGGGACGATTGTGTGTACCATGGACTGCACCACCATGGCCGTGGCTGTCACGGAGGCCGCAGCAGACAGCACTGCCTTGGCCACAGCGACGGCGTTCTTGAAGTCGGCCGGAGCAGGGGTCGTCATCTAAGCAGCTCGGCAGTAGACAGTAATCGGCCGGAGAAAACCGCGAGATGGAATCGTTGATCGTACGAAACCTTTTGGGGTGAATGAGAGAGCAAGGAAGCGAGGGTTGGATCTCTGGAGTTTATAGAGTGAGCTTAGTAACAGTTTTTCTTTTTGTGGAGTAAAAATCTCTAAGTTTAAGTTTGACAAAGCGACGCCAAAGTATAAATTACGTGGAAATTGGGGCGTTGCCTTCTTGACCGAGCTGGTTCATGAACCCGTTCAAAGTCAAAGTCTTCGCAAAGACTTTGACTTTGCCCTTTCGAATGCCGTGATATTTCGTCCTTCTTGCACCTTCCTTTACGCTTTCCTCGTCTCCTTTTTCTTTTCAGAGTGGTGGCAAATGTCAAAGCAACATCAACGGGGCGCATTGAACTTAGGTTTATCTCGATTGCATTTGTATAAAGAACATATGCACTGATACTGTGAAATGTCTAATTTAATGGTCGTGTTTCGATGTAAGGCGAAACCACATGTACATCGCATGTTCTTGTTTCGACATATTTTGAATGTATTGGCGTTGAGGACGTTTGTTCGCATGTAATTTTTGAGTCGGAATATTTTCTAACTATGGAGGTTGTGGGATCCTTATGAGCCCTCGATTTTATAAATTTGGTAATATTTAGAATGGCCTATCTCTAATGATGGTTTTGCCCTTAATTCTCGCGGTAATCTTTGAATATCCGGGGACATCTGGGAGTAATCATCACGCTCTGCATTACGTGCAGAAGTTGGAGGAGTGTTTGACTTCTAGACTTTTTTTAATTTTTTTTGGTCGAAGACTTCTAGATTTTGATCCGAGCTCTATTATTTTAGAAATGGTTCTTTTGTCTAGTTAGGAAGTGGGAACCTTTTCTTTAGTGCGTTTTGCTTTCGCAAAGATTGTTCGTGTTAAAATAAACCCTAGAAAAATTTAAGCAAATAATAACCTCATCCGTCCTTATCGCTAGTCAATTGAATTAGGACCACTGTTCGTGCTCGCTTTCTCAAGGCCATCCCCGGAGCGCCGCATGTCTCGATTAATTAATCGGTATATGTCTGAGGGGCTGGGACACAGATCATGCGAACCGAGTTCATTGTTGATCATGTGGAATTTATCATATGACCCGTATAATTAATGATGCGAGTGGCATTTATCGCATGGTACATAGATTATGCAGGCTGATCGTGAGAGATTTATTATATGATCCGTATAATTAATGATTCAAATCATATCATCCCACTTGATGTGTGGATCATATAATAATTATAAAATAAAAAAAATAAAAAAAAATAAAAGAAGAAAAGATCATATAGTAATTTCCCATCGATCATTTCTATGCCAAAATCCTCAAAATTACTATCTTTATAGTTGGCTCACTTCCGATGTATCCTCGTCAAGTTGTATAATTACTGTACAAAATGAGATTTCATGTGCAAGATAAGTGCGAAAGAGATACTGCGGTACTTCCTTGTGTTGTGTCCAAAAACAATGTAATGGAAAAGAATTCGTTTTGGAATGTCGAAAACGTCCTCAAAATAGATAACACCATAACGACAATGCCATGAAGAAAAAGGGTAGGAATATCAGTAAATACAGGCTAAAACACCAGTTTATCTTACCGTAAGTTTCTCACTTTGCCATCATCTTCACGTTCTTTTAATATTATAATGCAATTAAGTGTCAAAGAGAGAGAGAAAAAAAAAGTGACATTTGGCCAAAGAAAAAAGATAAAATTGTAGAAAGCAAGAAGTTAATATTATAATGCAATTAAGTGTTAAAGAGAGAGAGAAGAAAAGTGACATTTGGCCAAAGAAAAAAGATAAAATTGTAGAAAGCAAGAAGTTACGGGTGCACATGATAAAATTTCTGAAATGGAAATTGATTTTTGGCCATAAATTAATTTCTCAATTTATATTTCGGAAATTGAGAAGTTAAAAATTTTAGTTTCTGATTTTTTCTTCAAATCTGTTTCTGAAATAAAAATCTGTTTCAGAAATAGAAAAATCAAATTGCGTTACCAAACGAATTTCTATTCCAAACATGTTCCAAAGAACAGAGAAATAGAGAATTAGAAATTTTGTTATGCACACTTTACCTACCCCACTCTCCACTTAAAAATGCACAACATTCCTTGATTATCTCTGCTGTACAACCACCAATTTCATCTTCTTCCTTAAATCTGTGATTTTTTATTTTTTTTTTGTAAGTGTTATTGAAAAAATTGCCAAAGGTACTTTGAGAATATGGCTCAACCTATTATGTACGTCAAGATTCAGCCTGTTGATAAGGGTAGGACTAGTTCATTGTCTCGGTGAAATAGTCTCTCCGGAAGAGGTGTCTCCAGGTATAGATTGGCTGTGAATCTGTTATAGATTCAGTTAATCAAGAATTTGCAGAGGAAGCGGAGATTACATTCTCCATTGATGATGATGGTTTCTCTCACTCTTCTGGGACTGCTTCTGCCTTCTCCTCTGGACCATAGTGATTGGTTCGGCACATCTGAGTGCAGCTGATAATCATCTGTGTCTTCGCCTCCATCCTTCTCCTTCCATAGCCATCTTTTTCTGATTATGTCATACGGTTGCAGTGAACTTTTCGTTCTGTTTGACACTCTAGAGGTGTTATAGGTCCCTCTTTGCTAATACTGATTGTGATGGGCATTCTAATGGGGATGCGCTGTACATACATTTGCCCGTAAGATTGGGCATGTGCCAGGAGAACCATCCACATATAGATGGTAGGCCTGGAATTACCTCTGGATGAACTAATGGATAATGCATGTGAATAGAAGGCATATGCAAAGGCCGAAGAAATCCTGACGGAAAATTCATTCTGTCATTGGCTTTTCTTGTAGAAAACTACTTACACAATCACCTCATCAGATATAAATTAGTGGGCATCTTGAATCTTCCATGTTTGTTTTTGTTGATTTCTATGCTGTGGATTAACGATGGCATTAGAATTAAGGCAAGAGTCTTAAGGTACGTTTCTACATGCTACAACAGTATTAATGAACGATAATATACCTTGATCGCTAGAGTGGATTGAGTGCTACGAATTATAACTTAGAAAGCAGTGGAAAGGAGCATATCTTAGCTTCAAAAGCTGAGCTTAAAAGATTGAACATGATGCCAAGCATCGCTGCACTGTTGTATGCAAATTGCGCAATCCCAAGATCTCCATAACCAGAACAAGAACATATATAATTGAGTAGAAAGATTAACGTATCTATTTTGGGATCCATCGTTCTTAAAATGGAAGCAAAAAGCCGATGTTCCACGCGCAAGTCCTTCTCCTCTATTGCCCTCCATATCACTAGCTCGATAAGACCCTCTCACCCTTTAGCGCTAGGTTAACACTCCTTATGTGAGGATACATGTGAGAATTAGGCTTAAAGGAGAGACTTGAGCACTATTTATGAAGTTTTCAACCAAACCCCCTCATTACGAGCCAACCTCAATTCGACCCATACTAACCAGCCTCATATCAGACTAATTAAGAAACCTTCTATTTCACCTTAGACCAACCCCATAAAATGATAAATTACAATATCAATTAATGTAGTTCACATTAGGAAAACTCTTACATTCTCCCACTTGCACTATATTAATTGAAATTGTACTGTATGTGCGCACATTGATTTAATAATAATTCTTAATAGTCAATCACATCCCATAAAGTCTCAAACACCGAATTATGGCGATAACGGCATATATACACACAGAACCTTCCATAGTCACAAGTGCTTTCAACTTTATTGATATTGATTCAATATGATAGTGTGGCAAATGAATAACATCTCTCATAAAAAGATCACATTTGTCAGTCGTCATTCTTTTACCTTAAGCGTACCAAAAAACTTGTGCCACTAGAGAATGTCTTTATGGTTTTAATGAACCCATATATGCCTTATACTTACGATTAACCTTTTTTTATAAATAACAAGACATATGCACAAGGCTAATAACCGGATGCCCCTATCCTTCACTCAAGATTTATACAATACCTTTAGACTTTATCAATATGTATTCAACATAATAACACATTCAAAAATATTTTATTAAATGCAAAAGTTGATACATATCAACATGTTAATAAATGTAAAGAATACTAAAGTAAATTTTATTAGAGTAAAGCCAAAATAGCTCCCACTAAACAACAACATCTCATGATGTTCTTAAGCTCATATTAATGACATGTTATTCAATAACAAAAATATAAAATCCTTTAGTTAGTGGATCTGCAATCACATTATCTGTGGAGATATGTTATATTATAACATCACATTTATGTATTGTTTCTTTATGGTAAAAAATATTTGACCGCCATATATTAGACTAATTGAGACCTCTGTTATTAATAAAGTTAATAAAAATACAATAAATTTATTGTCTCAATACAACCGTATGGGCATATCTATAAAATTAAAACGGCCAACTCTTTCATGAAATTTCGGAGCCTAATAGCACAAGTAACAGTCTAAAAGAATGTTACTAACGCTGCTTACATAATAGAAGATGACATATAACTTTATTTACTGCACTTCCTACTAACATAAATATGTATTCTAATATTGATCTTATGTCATCTTAACAGTCAGCAAAATTTACATCTGAATACCCTACTAACTGCAAGAATTGAACATGTCTTGGCAGCAACCCAGTGATCACGTCTTGGATTAAACTGATATATGCCTAGAAGTCATGTTGCAAAGGCAATATTTGATCTAATGTAAACTTGAACATATATAATACTTCCAAGCACACTAGCATAAGGTACATTCTTCATTTGAGCTTTCTTAAAATCTGAATTAGGACATTGAGAAAGACTCAATTTATCACCCTTAATAACAAGAGCAATTCCTGGCTTGAATATTTCTAGCAAATATCATCTGAAATAAATTCTATATATATATAACAAGAACAATCCTTACAGACCTCAGTACAAATGACAAAAGATACCTCAAGATTACTACTTGTATACAAAATATCACGTACATAGAATATGAGAAAAATAAATTTTCTCCCACTAACCTTGCAGTATATTAAATTATTTTGTTCCCAATTGAACAAAATAATAACACTATGAAACTTTAATAATATTGTCTAAAAACTTGCTTAAGACCATGCATAAAATTTTTAAGTCTACACACAAGTTTACTTGAATCATCTACTGCAAATCCTCCAATTGCCCTATATAGATTTTGTATCTATTTGGCGTAACTCCTTATCAAAAATAAATTAATAAATTATTAACACCACGTTCATTCTGAAATAATCTTTAAAAATACTATAAAGAAATAATTATTTCTTCACTATTAACTATCCACCCCTATTTCCAAGTGAAAACTTTAGCTACCAGTTTAGCTTTAAATTCTACAATTTTTCTTTGAACTCCTTTTAGTTTTGCATGCCTCTTTGTAACTAATGAACTTGTGATCTTTAAGCAAGTCAGTAAGTTTCTAAACACTATGTTGCTTCATAGATTGCATATCACTTTTATGGCATCTAATCATATACTTGATTGAGAATAAGAAATAACATTTATATAAAAGTCGTTAAATCAACCATGTAGTGGATATTGCAGTCATGCTCTCACAAATAAACTATATAGTCTAATGGTATAACTGATCATCTTTCCTTAACAAATTTCCTGAGTAAAGCTACAATTTCTTCATTCTGCACTTGAGAGGTTTGAGAAATTCCATCATAAACTATATCAAGAATAGTACCTTTTAGTCTATGGTACAGGAGATTCCACAATTATCTGTATAAGTGAAGACAAAGACACAATAACCTCCATCATACTATTATTCTTAATAGTCTGAGAACAACTACCCTCTACAACTATATGGAACTCTAGAAATTTTACTGTCTATAATTCCATAATTCTTGCACCTTCATTAGGGTCATAAAATCGATACCCTTTTGAACAATCTGAGTAAGATACAAAATAATTTCAAGTATATCTAAATTCCAACATACTTAATATTAGATTAAATAACTTCATTCCTGCATGACACCTCTAAATTTAATATAATTCAAGTAATTTACGTCAAATGCATAACTCAAAAGAAGTTTATGAAACAACTTTGGTAAGAAACACGTTTTTGTATGTGAAAAGAGTTGTTTTCAAAATATCAATCCATAGAAGACCGGATAAATTAGTTTTACTCATTATACTGATCACCATGTTGATTATGGTGCAATTATTTCTTTCGGTCAAATCTTTTGTCAAGATTTTCAGGCATAATAATTAAGCTACCACTCAAAAATTTATCAAATACTTGACAAATAACCCTTTAAGTTATTCTGCATTATCATACTTTCTAAAATACTCACAGCCACTATTAAACCTAACAACATTTAAGATTAATTCTAACCAATTTACTCTTTATCTCGGTCATTTTACTTCCACAATAATCTGTAGAAGTTTTTAGATAACTGTTAAAAGTAGACAGAATATCAACATTGTCAACTCTTCTACTATTTCTTTAGACATGTGTGAGATTATTTCTTAGACTAAAAACTTTTGTAAGTAACTTTTTCAACCTTATATGAGACGTTATATCATTAGGACTTAAACACAATCTTTGAGACGTATATATCATTGGGACTTAAACACAATCTTTGAGACGTATATATCATTAAGACTTAAACACAATCTTTGCAGATGTGTCCTAACTTCGGTATTAGACAAGACATAAATTCAAGCCACTAAGGCTTCCATCATTTTCCTAGCAGCGCAGCCCACCACTTTTCAAGTGCTCCTAAATGGAACGCTTCATGGACAGTAAGCAAATTATATTGCTCTTTTCCCAAGCAACAAATCATATGTCCACAATTTAAAATTTGAAGCAGTAAAAATCTCAATAATTGTTGAGTTATTAATTATAGAAAATGTGACTGAAAAACAAGTGATGTATATAATTAGCATCATGTGAGTATTGTGTAACTTGACATATAAGTACACATCCAGAGAATTACACACATAATTATATAATCACATTTGGGCAGAATACATGACATGCGGTTGTACACTCCCCACATGATAGTGGTTATGAGAATATATTCTAAATCTTCGTGAATTCATCACCTTTGGGTATATGAACCACTTGAATCAGTCACTCCACCACACCATCATATATCTCTCTATGAACTAATATACAATCACCTCCTTTGGGAATATGACTACGCATTAGACCAGGAGACATCCCAATCAATATACAAGATTGAAATTTCCCAAACCTAATCAAATGTGCCAGTCATAACTCAATTGAATTCTTGAAACTATCTCATACCAGAGATATAAACTTTACTTCTCACATACATTATATATATATATATATATATGATTTTAACTTTAGTGATAGGGGTATCATGCTAATTACACTGCTTTCTTCATTGATAATATCGTTATTCATTAATAAAAAGTAAACTTTTATATATATATATATATATATATATATATATATATATATATATATATATATTACCAATAAATCACACTTTTTAATATTTATGTGATAACATACCTGTAACCTAACATCTGTATTTCCAAAATCACTGAAAAATATAAGAAAAATACGCGAAAATATACTAAAAATACACGTATTTAGGGTTCCGTATGTATTTTTGAGAGTGCTAGTATGAACAAAATAAAGGAGTTAGGGAAGAGAATAAGAACACGAGATTTATAGTGGTTCGGCTTTCCAAGGGTTCCACTATGCAATCAACAAGAGATTACAACTGGAGTGCAAACACTTTAGTTGATCACACTATCTCACTAAGGGTTCCGTATGTATTTTCACATCTATAAAATCATCAAACATGTAAAATAAATACACCACAACATAGAGGATGGTCATACAAACCTAACGTTCGCTAGCCACGCGCAGATTGAACGCTCCACACACCCGCATGCGCCACCTAAGTGCACAACGCGTGGAGCTCACACGTAAACAAAATTGACCGGTCAAAATCGGTCCGACCAGCAATAGTCCGATCGATTCCCGGCTCGATCGATCCAGCTGTCCGGTTCGGTCAATAGGTCGGGTCGGTCAAAACGGGTCACGGGTCGAGTCAACGGTCATGGTTGCTAATGTCATCATTACATCAGCCTCCACGCATGCGTCATAGGCGCAAGCGGCACCCCGCGTGTGGGAGTGCGTGAGGGCGCGTGACCGCATGTGGGGTGCGTCTCTAACGCCATGGCGGCACGTGGACATGCGTGGGGGCGCATGCGGCCTCCTCTGGTGATGCAACGCCCACCGATCTACTCGTCTCGACGAGCCTAGTCTAAATTTGTAATTTAATTTGATTTTTATTGAACAAAAAATCACGAAAATCACAAAATTATGGCAAAATTATATTTGTTCAAGTTTTAGGGTTATGATTGCTTTGATACCACATGTTGAATACAAATTGCGTAATTCTAATATCTCCATAACCATAATAAGAATATGCATAATTGAGTAGAAAGATTAACGCACCTGTTTTGGGATCCATCGTTCTTGAAACAAAAGCGGAAAACCGATATTCCAAGCGCAAGTTCTTCTCCTCTATTACCCTCGGTATAACTGGCTCAATGAGATGGCCCCCTCACCCTTTAGGGCTAGGTTAACGCTCCTTATGTGAGTATACATATAAAAATTAGGGTTAGATGAGAGATTTGAGCACTATTTATAAAGTTTCCAACTAGGCCCTCTCATTATAGGCTAGGCTCAACTCGGCCCACACTAGTCAGCCTCATATTAGACTAATTAAGAAACCTTCTATCTCACCGTAAACTACCTCGTAAAACGGTAAATTACAATATCAATTAATATAGTCCACATTAGGAAAACTCTTATATGCACATGGTAAGTTCTCTCAATAACCCTCATTATCAACGTCGGTTAACTTGTCCCTTGAGCTAGGGAGGCGAAAAAGGTTTTTCTAGGTACTAATAGAGCAGCAGTAGATTCCATCCGAAGAAGAACTGGGAAAGGATTTGAGTCGTTGCTGGCAGCGAGGCCAACCACGAGAGGAAATTAACTTCTGGAACTACTGCCAACTTACCTAGATGAGAATGCTACTGTAGACTAGCTGAATGGATCTGAAAAAGATTACTCGCATGGAAGATTCATCCCTTTAAAAGACAAAACCATATCATGGGAAGCAGTTTATTCTAGCGAACCTGGAACGAGAATGAGACTCTTTACATTATTGACAAACAATGTAGCTTACTTTCTCCCTGACAAAAGAAATCAAATCCTCTTGATTCAATTTCTTGCGAAGCTATTGTATTCGAGAGATTCAATGATTTAGGGTAGATGAATTAAGTACTTTCTTTATGATACATTAGCATTCCATAGTTGATACTGAGTAAATTAATTAATTTTTTTTCTGTGAAACATCAACACATCTTGTAAATTTCGTTTCATGTTGGAATTCAAACTCTAGTATGTGAAAAATAAGTAGTTCTCATAAATTTTGCCAGTGTTTAAGATCTATTGGATCTTCAAAAGATGGTGCAACCTTTCAACAGATGGCCAAACTTGATTTCAATCTATTAGGGAAATCCCTTATGATGTTTTGAATATGACAAAATAAATCAAGTGCTACTAACATGTTTGATGGCTAAGTAATAAACTATGCAGATGAAAAAATATGTAAAGGATATTGTCTAGAGTCTATTATGAAGATTGCCAGACTTTAGTGTCAAAGTCTGTTCTATATCAAAAGTCTGCCAACTTTGACAAATTCCGGACGAACGTAAATGAAGAACCAGAAGACAAACTCTATGCTGAAGCTAAACTTATTCAGACTGTGTTCAAACCTTAAAGCTAAATATGTTCATAAATAGAATATGTTCAGACCCAGATTGCAAAGCCTATTGCACTCAGACTCAGATTGTAAAGTCTATTGCACTCAGACTTTACATCCAGATTCGATAGAACGTAACACAAGCCCCAATCATATGACGGCTAGTGATCTAGATTAGATTCTACATCAAGATTGATTTGATTGACTCAATTTAATTTATTGACAATTGGATCTTGAAGACAAGAACTTTTTATACGAAGAAGCTCTACTTATGGAAACCAAAATTCTGTTTGTATGGGCGATCAAAATCAATTTAGGATTCTACTTTTGTCACTCAACGGCTACCAAATCTTCTAGATACAGATCTGTTCAATGGGTAGATTGGAAGACGATCCTTGAGATACTGTCCAACGGTTAGTTTGGAAGTGGAAGAGTATTTAAGGAGATGAAGGACCGATGAGTAAGTAAGAGACGGAGCGTAGAATTTATAATTCCAAAATCTGAGCGAACTTCGATCATACACTTGTCTTTTGTGAGCTTAAACGTTTGTGATCGTGAAAGAAATACCAAAAGGGTGACTTAGTGAGATAGTGTGATCTACTACTAAATGTTTGCACTCAAAGTTGTAATCTTTTGTTGATTGCATAGTGGAATCCAGCCAAGAAGGTTGTTAGCGTGGGAGAGTGGAGTAGGCTTGATCTAAGCTGAACCATTATAAATCTTGTATTCTTATTCTCTTCCTTAATCTCTTTATTTTGTTCGTAGTTCTATTTAACTGTTAAAGTCCGATCTCACTCAAAGTCTGCTGCTCTTCAGACTCAGTTTCAAAAGTCTGTTGTTATTCAGACTCAGGTTAAAAGTAAAGATTTTCACTGTATTTTGCAGAATCTGTTTTTACACCTATTCACCAATTCTAGGTGTTCATACTAGCACTTTCAATTGGTATCAAAGCCAAGTACTCGGTTTATAAAAGTGTTTTTACTTTTGAGCTAAAGATCTTCTATTGCTAGTACCTTGGCACTAGGACTTATGGAAGGGCAAAGCAACACCAAGCCACCATATTTTGATGGAAATGAATATAACGTGTGAAAGAACAAAATGAAAACATTCCTAAGATCCAGAGATCCCTTACAATCGGATGTTGTGGAAAAAGAAATCAATCCCACTGCTGCGTCCACATCAAATAAGAATGGCAAAGACAAAGAAAGCAAACCCCCTGCTCCTATGTCTCAGACGGAGATGTCCAAAAGATAAGCGCTTGATGCAAAAGCCATTTATTCTTTATATTGCGCATTATCTCCTACTTAATATAATAGAATCTCTTCATGTGAAACAATAAAAAAAGTTTGGGATAGACTTCATGTTACATATGAAGGTACTAATCGTGTAAAAGAGACAAAAGTAAACTTCCTACTCGGCAAATATGAATCCTTCAAGATGAAACAAGGAGAGTTGATTGGAAATATTTTCAGCCATTTTACAGAAATTATAAATGGTTTAGCATATCAAGGTCAGCCAATTTCTTCCCCAATTAAGGTCAACAAACTCTTGCGATGTCTCTCAAAAGATTGGAACCATGTAAAGTCCTCAATAAGAGAGACTCAGAGAATTATGCCACTTTACGTTGATGAATTGATTGGCACTCTTCAATTCTATGAAGTGGAACAACTCAACAACAAAAATCCCGAAGGTAAGAAGTCCATCGCTTTAATATCTAATGCTGATTATGATGATATAGACTCAAAAAATGACATGGATGATGAAGAACTTGTTTTCATGATCAAGAAATTCAAAAGGCTAAGTAGAAAAGGAAGCAAATTCAGTGGAAGAAGACAATACAAACAGAATGGGAAGAAAAGAACAATGAAAGAAGATAATGAGCAAGGAAATATATGCTTGATGGCACATTCAGAATCTAAGTCTGACTCAGACATAGACTCAGAATCAGTCTGACTCAAACACAGACTCAAAATTCGATGAGGAAATCGAGGTAAAACATTCAGCAATTCCTATCAAAGTCCTTAAGTATATAATTGAGCTTTACTCAAATCTCAAATCTTCTCTTAAAAAGATCTCCAAACTAAAAAATGAGAACTCTTGGCTTAGGCAACAGGATCTTTCTCAAAAAGAAAATTTTGAAATTTTGCAAAAAGATTTTCTACAAACAAAAGAAAGTCAAGATTTAATTATCAAATAAAATGATTCTTTGAAGAAACAATTTTCAAATATTTCGACAAGATTTTCAAATGGTTCAAAAATATTAGAGCATATCATTTCCATGCAAATACCTTACTATAATAAGTTGGGACTTAGTTTTAATAAGGAAAGTGATTCTCTAATAGATTTTCCTAAAGTTAAGGAGAGACTTAGACAAAGACCTCTGTTGACACCTAAATTTTGGCATTAGGAGCATTCGCGTCACTAGTTTTAAAATTTATCAAAAAAAATTATTACAAAAAAATTTAAATAAAAAATTCGAAATTTTAAAAATATATATAATAAAAAAAAGAGAGAAGAGGAAAGAAAAGTAAAAAAAAAAATCATTAAGGTATCGTGTTTTCATCATTGCACGGCATATTGAATGGTCTTTATTTCTCCAAAATTGTCAAAACAAAAAAAGTTTAAAAAAAAAAAAGAGAAAAAAGATCCATTAAAAGGTATAAAAATCAAATGAGGCCGAGTATATGGGTCTTTCTTCGCGCATGGGCTCGCCCACATATCTCTTTTCCTTTTCTTTTTTTTCGTACTTGGGCTGGCCCATCTCCTTTTATTTCAACCCGGCCCATGTGCATATCATCTTCCTCCCCTCACAACATCCATGCTTCTGCAAAAAAGAGAAAAGAGGAGGGTACAAACAGAGGAACAGAGGATCGCAAGGCCAGAGGATCGCCTCGCGAAGGCAGAGGACAGCGTGATCCTAGGGTCGGAGATCAAGAGGCCGCGACAGGCTGGCGAGAGGGAGAGCAGAGAACTGGTTCTTTGGTGGAGAGAGAACAAAGAGCTTGAGAGAGGGAGAGACAATTAGGGAGAGAGCGTTTCGCCGTTGCCCGAAGTCGAGAGAGAGCAGAGAACACCGAAGAGCAAGCTTGGGAGAGTGTTTGGTCGTCGCTGGAGGTCCATTCATCGCCGCAGCCCTCCTCTCGAACCAGGTAGGCTTTGTTTTGAGCATGTGTCTCTTGTTTCTTGGGAGGCGTCGAGCCGGAACTCGTGTTGACTAGTTCGCACAAGTTTCGGTCCGAGCCGGTCCTCCTGGTAAGCTACTAGCTATTCTAGTACGTGGTAGCAGTTTAGATTTGTCTCACGTCTCTATCAAGTGGAAAATCCCCCGTGCCAATCGCGCACACCAAGTGCTTGTGAAAATGCCTAAATGATATCTAATTTCTGCAAGTTTGTTGAAGCCTGGAGATGGTTGTTCTTCGTTTATGTCTGTTCCGACTTGATTAACTGGTCCATGAGCAGATCTTTAGTATGGCTTGTGCATGTAGTGTTGATGTCTGCCCCAAATCTATGTCCCAAGTGAGACTAGGTTCCTTTTGTTAACTGGTGCATCCTATATGTTCGACTAAATGCCTCAGAGAAGGCCGAAGGCTAGTACATTTTTTTTAAACCAGAGATCAACTTGTCTTTACTTTTGTAACGGTTCTTCAATGTTTAAGTCTTGTGTATTGCTGTGCTTTGGTGTCATTTTCGTGAAGTGGCGTTGTATCGTTGAATCGGCAAGTGTTTTCCCTTGCGTCGGATGTCACTTGGTTGCCGGAGAAAATGGCCGACGGCGGTTGACACCGGTCGAAGTGGGCGACCGTTAGGTGGTGGTCGCCGGCGACAAGTGGCGCCCATTATTCCGACCGGAGCTGGTGTGTGGGCTTGCCTTGATGAAGATTAGCTTCGGGCATGGGGGAAACCATCGAAGAAGAAGAGGGGCGTAAAGAATAAAAAACAAAAGAAATAAGGAACAAAGAAAAGCCAGAAAATGACAAAAAATGAGAAGAAGAGGAAAACCCAAAAAGAGAAGAAATGACAGTAGATGGGGCTGTTCGGTGAAAATGTCAGAAGGGAGGAGGGAAAGAAATTAAAAAACAAAGGAAAAAAGAAAAACCAAGAAAAATCAGGAAAAAAAAAAAGAAAAGCAAAATAAATAAAAAATAGAAAACTAAAACGTCAAACCTGGCCTCGGGAAGGACCGTTGGGCAGAACTAGGGGTGATCAGTTCCCGGTTCGGTCCAGTTCCACCTTGAAACCAGGAACCGGACCGGACCATCGGTTCCGGTCCGGTCCGGTCGGTCCAAAAAAATCGACTCTACTTTTTTGCACTAAAGAACTAAAGAGTGATCACGATCTTGACCGACCAATCCAATTCGATTCTTGGGCAATTCAACAAAACTAACCACACGTGTTTCACGTGCAAAATATTCAAACTTCACTCGTGTGATTCACGAGATCTCTTGAAGTCTTAATCTCACATCGAAACTAACAATGAGATTTTTTCTATAAATAAAATAGTAACAAAAATGGTTTTAACGGTCTCTTGGCCACATAAGAGGTTGCTACCTCAAATTGCAACTTTGGTTGCAATAAGTTATCATGTTTATATGTTTTATTAATTTTATGTATATAAATTATATATAAAAAATTTTGGTTCGGTCCGGTTCCCACCTTGAAACCGGGAACCGGACCAACCGGCCACCGGTTCCAAGATTAGGTACCGGGGACCGGAACGCCAACCATGGGAACCGCCCAAAACTGACCGGTTCGGTCCGGTCCGATCGGTTCCCAATTTGAGCGGTTCCCGTTGCACACCCCTAGGCAGAACGTGCAGGGGAAAGGATGAAGTGGGGAAAAGATAAAAAAAATAATAATAACAAAAAAATCTTTTAAAAAAAGCTGTAAAAGAAAATTTAAAAAAAAAATTTTAACCCAAAAATGTTGGATCCGGTTTGGATTGGACCCACGGGCCGGATTGGGTTTACCTGGTCAGAACCCATTTTATTGAAGTATAATAATATTAAATATTAAATATATATTAAAAATTAAAAATTTCAAAAAATTAATTATAAAAATCAAAAATTTCGAAAAAATGATAAAAATTCAAAAAATTCAAAAAAAAATCCGAAATTTCAAAAAAAACTCAAAAAAAATTAAAAATTCGACTTTCTTTTTGAAGAAAAAAATTAATTAAAAATTAAAAAAAATTAATTTAATTAAAAAAACAAAAAAACAAAAAAATTTCGAAAATCCAAGAATGATAGGGTTTGGTTAGGAATTGCTATGTATTGCTGCTTTAGTGTAATTAAGCCTTTATTTTCTTGTATGTTGTTTTTATCGTATGTTTAATTTGCGTGTTTTGTGTTTAATTTGCACGTATTTAATTTTAGGGCAAATAGGACCTTGGTAGGTATAATTATTATTTTATTGATTGCGCACCTGCATGCTCACTTCCTATGTTAGTGAATAGATATGAAATCGATCTAAATTGCCTGATGAAAATAATTTTGTTAAAATGAACAAGATTAGGTACCGAAATGGCACTAATTAGTCAATTAGTGTAATTAAGTCCCCGACCCTAGATTTTCCGGTTGCGTAGGAAGTGAGGTACACTCCCATACCTTACTTGGTTTCTAGCCGACCCCAATAGGCTAGTGGCGACTCCATTTGTGCAAAATTCCAAAAATATTCCAATGTCACGCAGGGTATGGGCTTGGGAGAGCCCGCGCTTAATCATGGGCCTTAGGTCCATCCCTTAGGCAATACTCCTAAACTTGTTCCCTCCCCCTGAGGGGTAGGTCGTGACAACCTCCTAGACTTGTGTACAAGAAGCATTTTGAAAGGATTTTTACTAAACATGTTGGTCGAAGTGCCCTCAAGTGTTCAAATTGTGGAGACTTGGAACACTTTGAGAAAGAACGTCATAAAGTCTGGAGACCTGTTAAGAAAGATTGGATAAAAGTAGCATGCTCTACTAACTCTCATGGACCCAAGAAAAAATGAGTACCAAAGAAAAGAAAAGTTGTTTTTTTTTTTTTGTAGGAAATAAAGGAAGAGAATAAAGAAAATTTGGTGAGGAATACATTTTTTTTTTCAATTTGATTTGGACTTTATAATGATCATATTCTTTGATTTGTTTTATTGAAGAAAGAATCATGTGATTTGTTTTTGTGATTCGAGATTTGATTTGATACGTGTGATCATTTTTGATATCCTACTTAGAGACAATTGAATTTATTTGGTTTGATTTTACACTCTTAAATTCTGTCATATTTAACCAAGTGAAAATCTGTTCTACATGATGTTCAAGGATTTTATTCTCTATGTTTTCATCGTACTATGACTAAGTGAGAATTTATTTTTCAAAATATCATTGTGCATAATATTCTTTCTTTGAATACTTTGTTATGATGAATTAAGAAAGAATATTTGTTTATTTATGGAGATTTTCTATTTTGCTCTAACATCAAGGAAGGATCCAAATTGACGTATCTAAGTGCTTGATTTCGGTCCATAGCCACAGTGAAGGGGTTCACCTTCATGGGCTTGGACACTCAAATGCGCATCGTCGACGTCGTCAACAGGGATTGCTTGGCAGCCAAGAAAACCTGGGCTGCCTCGAAGAATTCGTTGTGGACGAACCTGTTATACTCGTCGACAACCACGGTCATTTCACTAGAGAAGCGAGAGAACAAGCCGTGGATTTCGGAGAAGAGGAAGCCCTGGAGCTCACGGTGGACGATCATGTGAAACATCGACTGCACCACCACTGCTGTCGCTGTCCCGGACACCGCGACAGACAGCACCACCTTGGCCACCCCAACGGCGTTCTTGAAGTCGGGCGGAGCAAGGGTTGTCATCGAAGCAGCTTGGCAATAGACGAGGCCGGGAGAAAACCGGTGAGATGAAATCATCGATTTTATGAAATTTTTGGGCGAATGAGAGAACATGGAAGTGAGCGTTGGAATTTATAGAGTGAGCCTAGTGAAATTTTTTTTTTTTTTTTTTTTAAATCTCTATGTTTAAGGAAGGCTTGACCGAGGGGCACCAAAGTGCAACCAAAGTACAAATTATTGGAAAATTTGGCGGGGTTGCCTTCTTGACCAAGCTGCTTCATCGACTGTTCAGAGTCCAAGTCTCCGTAGATTTTGACTTTGCCCTTCCTAATGCCGTGATGTTTTCGGTCTCCCCGCTCCGACCTTTACGCTGTGATGTTTTCGGTCTCCCCGCACCGACCTTTACGCTTGTCTCGTCTCCTTGGGTGGTGGCAAATGTCAACACAACATTAAGACGAGGCGCATCGAACTTAGGTTTATCTTTCGAATCAGGAAAAACAAAAACAAAAAACCTTAGGTTTATCTTGATCGCATTTGTGTAAAGAGCATATGGACCGATCTCGTGAAATTATCTAATATGAGGATCGTGTTTCAATGTAAGAAACCTCATGTATATAGCACGTTATATTTTGATTGGGCGTTTATTTGAAGTAACTTTCGAGTTATATATATAGGTAGTTTGTAACTATAGAGATTGTGGGATCCTCACAAGCCATCGATTTCATAAATTTGGTAATATTTAGAATGACCTATATCTCTAATGACAGTTTTGCCATTAATTCCCGCGGCAATCTTTGAAACTAATCCTGGGACATCTGGGAGTGATCATCAAGCTTCGCATTTCGTTTAGAAGATGGAGTATGAGGAGTGTCTGGCTTCTAGACTTTGATCCGAGCTCTATATTCAATTAGAGAAATGGTCCTTTTGTCTAGCTGGGAACCTTTTCTTTAGCTCGTTTTGCTTTTGCCAAGCTCATCCGTGTTCTTTAAAATAAACCCTAGCAAAGTTAAGCGAACGATG